>VYZV01002485.1:58152-156464 GCA_013401275.1 Pandion haliaetus | reverse complement strand
TGTGCCTGGGAAGAAGGGAAGGGTGGAGGGAAGGTGTTTTGAGATTTGGTTTTATTTCTCATTACCCTACTCTGGTTGATTGGCAATAAATTAAGTTAATTTCCCCAAGTTGAGTCTGTTTTGCCCATGACTGTAATTGGTTGAGTGATCTCTCCCTGTCCTTACCTCGACCCGGGAGCCCTTTGTTATATTTTCTCTCCCCTGTCCATCTGAGGTGCAGGGGGGAGTGATAGAATGGCTTTGGTGGGCACCTGGTGTCCAGCCAGGGTTAAACCACTACACAGGGTTGGGCAGTTAAAAAAAAAACCAAAACAAACAACTAAAACATTACCAGCCTGAGTACAGTCATATTTTCTGATCCTGATAACTTTGTAGCCAGACGCCTCTGAGCTTGCTTATCTGACAGCAAGTAAAAACCAAAACTCCACCCGTAAGGAAGCCAGCTCAGCTTATTCTTGAGGCTATACCTGTGCAACACTGTTCAGCAATGTTGCTTCAGCTCAAACCAAAGGAGAGTATGACCCCTTATTTGAAAGGCATAGGAAGGGTGGCAAAGCCATGGAGAAAAGCTCCAGGCAGTAGTGGACTCCACCAGTAATCAAGCCAGTTTTGCTGCTGTGGGATGCAGTCAAGGGAAGAGGAAAAAAGCAAGATTTCATGTAGAAAGAGTTTAGGGATTTACCCGGATGAACTTTTAATATCAGTAGAGACTTGGAATGAAAGAGTATTTGCAGTATGTCTCCAGTGGGTGCTCTACTGCCTAGGACACATGAAAGACTCAAGCCCATCAGAGCAGAAAAAGAAGCAAAGACCATGTAGTGAAGGTCTAGAGGGCAGGTGGAGAATTTAAGGCACAGAGCCCAGTGGTGCCCTCCCTGGGGCAGTCATCCTGAGCAGCACAGCATCAGGGCTCAACCTGGGTTCAGACATACAAATAGCTAAATGCCTGACGGAGAAAACTGTCCACTCCAAATTCTGCTTTCCAAGAACCGCGAGGGGCCAGCTGTGACCTGCGTGAACAAATATATCAGCACATGCCACCACAGCACCCTTGAAAAGAAAGAGTTTATGTGTTTGCTCTCATTTTCCAGCCTGTTGCCACATGCCTGTGGTGCATCAGGGCTGGCACGCCATTTCCCACGCTGGCCCTTTACTGTAACCTCTTTCTCCATGCTGTGCTGGCAGCAGGCTCCCATTACGTGCATGAGCAGCTTCAGAGCAGCTCCAGCCCTGAGCTCTTTTGTCAGTATGAAAGTCTCTGCTCAGAGCTGAACAACATGCTTTGATAATGCAAGTCTGCTCTCTTGGCTCTGCTCTATCAGTACAGAGAACAACGAGGATTGGTACTATATCTGAGGTATTAATTAAATACCTTAAATAGATAGATAAGGCATTTAGCTAGGGCTCAGTGCGCACAGGGAGAGCAAGATACCAGTACAGAGAACAGCATATGGTCCCTCGTGAACATCTCTGACACTTTTCATTAACATTTCAACTAATGTTCTTCCCTGGTTACCTATATTTTACAATGTACTACGGAAGTGCATCATAGATTGTATTTCACTTTTCCAGCAAAACTGCACTATATTTCTAAACATCTGCTTCTTCTTGGGGGAGGAGGAAGGGGAAAACTATACCCTAGAAAACTTCTGTGATCAAACACAGGAGGCTATGGATAACAGTCATAAACCAGGATAGAAACAGGGCCAGAATACAGAACAAGAATGTAAATAGAAGGGAAAAATCTCAGGTATTTTTCAGAGGATCACTTCTGTGAAAATTATTCCATCTAGTAAAAAAGCATAAAATGCAAAGCAATGCCTGAAAGGGAAGAGGGACACTGCTGGAGTGGACAAGGCTCAGCAAGACTGGCCCCAGGGTGAGATGGTCTTGGAAATGGTTGCCCCCCATTGAGGTGAGCAAAACTGGTACAATACCATGCTGGGAAGCACCCAGGGGAGTCTGAAAATAGACCGGAAAACAACATGATAGCGCCTCAATTCCTACTGCATTTTTAGTTTCAACATTTTCTGGAACAGAACATGTTAATTTTAAATTTGGTGAGTTTATTAGAAACTCTCAGACCAAATCACTAATCTCACTATACCAACACTAATGTAAAAGAGGGTTTAAGATGGAGCAAGAGGTGGATGAGAAGCTGTCACATTCCCCCCGGCCCACCTGATGAGAAAGGTCTCATCCTTCTCCCAGTCATCTAATTTCCTCCAGCTACTTTGATGCTGGTAAGCCATAGAGATGCAGAAAGGGAGTGGGTATGGAGCAGAGCTCAGTAAAGCAGCTCTCCTGATTCACTAATGGAAAAGAAAAGGCAACACCATCTTAGCAGCTCCCAAGGACAAATCAGGAACCTTGACTCTGCCACAGGGAACCATCAAAAGTTTGTTCCCTGGAGCAAGAAGATGAGACGCTTTGAACTTAAAAACAATCAATGCTGGGACCTCTCTATACTGTCACATTTTGTTCACTAATGTGGGATAAGACTATGAGGCAATACTGAATCAAGCCCCTTGTTTACTGCATCCAGGAGAAAACTCTGTATAAGGATGTGTGTGATGTGCTGAAATGAAGACTAAGCTATTTCTCTCCTGCAGTCTGAATTTCAATTACCGTGCTTGTTGCAGAGTACTGAGACCAGGCCTCGGTAGCCATTAGCTGGAGAATCAAACTATAATGTGTTTGACCCAATATATGTCCTAGTAAGTGACAGAGAACGGTATTGAGGAAGAAATACTGCAGGCTGTGATGGATCGGATTCCTGGAACAAAGAATTACCTTCCTCTTCTCCACTCCCTTTATATCCTCCTGCCAAAGCACTGGGGATTGTCCTATTAACTATGGGCTACAGAGAGTATTGCAGCATCTTGCAAGGAAGCCATAAAGACAGGTTTCATACTAAATAACTGGACTGTCAGAGAGAGACAGAGAGAAGAGGACATTACATTGCTGGGAGACAAAAGCTGAAAATTATATAATATAGATACCCCATCCTGCAGTTTCTTTGGGGCTGCAGGCTGCTATTTATTATGTGTGTACAGCCTCAGACTTTGATCCCTGACTGGAGCTTCTAGGACCTCTGTAATCCAAACAGTAATAACAAAAAATTACTCCATGTCAGAATGATGAATGATTAAAAAGATTTTATTGTGTTTTAACAATTGGGTATATAAAAAGCACAGGGAAGTTTCAGAACAGTTAATCTTTAATTGTTTGGGGTTTTTTTATTAACCAAACTGGCTTAATAAATCTCTGGGCCTTTCGTTAATGAGCACAGTTATGTGCTGTGGAAAAGCCAAGTGATTATCGTAAAAATTATGTTTTATGAAGATTTCTATGCCTTTGTTTTACTTGTTGTGTTACCAGGCCTGCAACACAGGCCACAGAGCTACAGTGTGGATATACAGTCACTTTTTAAACTCTCCCACCTTTGCCCTTTTTGCCACTACCACTGGTGGCAGTTTAGAGGCAGGTTAGACCCTGTTATCGCATTCAACAATGAGCAGTAAGTGAGGAGCAGCATTCAACAACTGCTCATCACTAATCACAATGGACAACACTAAAGTCAGTGGCTGGGACTGCCTGGGTTTCCAAATAAAACCAGGCACAACTGCCTGCTGGTTTCAGGATCTAACCCAAAGGCCACTGACTTTGACAGAATGATTCTACAACTTCAGCGTACCTTGGAGCACATCTTTTGGGACAAGGCAGCAGCACCCTAGCCCTGCCTGGGGTCAATGGCCAGATCATGAATGAGCCATGGACACCAAGGCTTCATCCCTACTGTTAAATACAACGGGAGACATCAATGGCCTGAGTCTGGCCCTAAGGCCAAGTGGTATGTGTCCATTACACAAACTTACTTTCTCCCCAAAAGAAGGCAATCTGATCCAGGCTGGCAGGGCAATGGGATATGCAAACTGCCATCTGGTAAATAATAGTGCTTCTTTGCTAGCCAGCAAAAACAACCTTTTTGGGTTAGTTTCAGACCTGAATAAAAGCCCATATGCCTGAATGTCTCCCCATTTCCTTTCATCTGCATCTATATCAATAGGTCTAACACAAGATGCTGCATCTCCTTGCCAGCCTGACCTTGCTCTTTATTTTCACCATTCCTTTCCAGCCCTTCCCTAATGCCTGCCCTCACACCTGCATCTGTGCAAAGCCATTTATTAAAGCTTGTGTCAAGAGTGCTTGAAATATAAACATTTGCAAGGACTGGGTCCACTGACTCTACATGCTGATTATTACCTAGGGTTGCATTCCTAATGGACAGCAAATTGCGTGTCACCAAAGCCGAGGAAAGTTCACTTGTGCTGCTGTCATCATCTGCAGTAGGTATTAGAGCCTGAACTATGGTGCCCAAAGAAGAATTATAGTTAATGCAACACCCAGAAAGCCTCATCAGCACCAAACCAAACACCAGGCTTCAGCCTGAGCTTGGGTTTGACTCACACATGGATCTGTTTACTCTTGATTGAATAAACCACTTACAAACACCTCCAACCAGCCCTGTGGCCTAGAGAATAAAGCAGGACAGGGCCACGCCACAGGGTGTTCTGCCCCAAAGTCACACCAGCACCTTTGATTTCACAGAGTTACACCAGTTCTAAACTCCACCCTTGCACATAACCAGGCATCTCCCACTGATTTCTCTATCTCTTCCCCCAGTGACTGAGAAGACATATTGCCAGGAGATGACTGTGTCATGGTAGTCTGAGAGTGGCTTTCATAATCGCAACAGCAGGGTAGTTCAGCAAGGCTGTGGACATCCCTATTTGAAAGGTAGGTCAATGGGCTGTCATTCGATGAAAATGGCTTATAATGCCCCTGTTGTTTTTCTGAGGAATGATCTTTCCTCTTTTTTAAAGGCTTTTTTTCCCAGGTTCCTGCTACTTTCATGTTACTTTTCTACAAGTGTGCTTCTAAATAACTGTACTGGCAAGAATATATTCAAAAATAGTATTCTGAGCAAACCTTTCAGTCACAGAAAATATACTGAGCATTGTGTAGACCAAGTCACTGAAAATTGAGTTTCTATCATTTGGGTGGAAACACACAGCACAGAATTTCCACATCAACAGACTAGTATAGTGTCCAGTCTGTAGCTAACGAGATGCAGAGAGCTTTGCTAGGAACAGGCCTTGTTAGAGAAGGCATTCATACCAAAACAAATCATCCCCTTTCACCTGGTTCTTCTTCTGGTAAAAGGGAAGAAATAATGTGACAGCTGCTGATAACTTTGCTCAGGGTGCTTCAGCAAGATACTCAGATGTGTCAAGGCAATGCACAGATCAAAAAGCTATCCCTCTTGGAAGAAACTGGAGGGAAGTCCACTGCTATCATTTGTCAATAAGCAGCCCACAGCTGTTTCTTCCTAACTCTGGATCATATTCTTAAGGTATAGGCCAACTACTAAGGATTTTAATGACTTATTATTTTTAGTAATACAAAACATTTAAAGGTCACACTCATTTTAGACAGAAAATAGAAACACATCAAGTACCTTGATGCAGTCAGACCAGCTAATCAACACAGCATAGCCAGGGTTTTGAATCTCCAATACCTTACTTTGAGCTGTTCACAGTCTGAAAAATTCATAAATCAGAAATGACTAATGGCTGTGTTCAGCAAATAATTTCAGACAGTGAATGCATTTGAGGAGCCCTCAATCTGTCCACAGGAAGATCAGAAATGATGAGAAGAGGTGACTTTGGCTGTCCTTCTCTGGGAAATTATTTACTCATAGGAAGACCCGGTTGTTTGGTTCCCAAGGCAATGGCCCTGAGGAGCTGGGCAAGCCTGGGTCCAGCTCAGGGCATGCTCTTGCAGTAATAGCAGTTTCCCTACAGAAACCCTCAGGAAAAGGTTTGCAGAAGCTATCATGTTTATTAAAAAAAACCCAAACAAACAAACAAAAAAACCCCAAAACACAAAAACCCCACAAAACCCAAAAAACCAGCTCTATCACTCCATCTTCTTTGTGGGCTCAGTCCATCAGGAAAAGGAACATCTGCTCCTGCAGTGGCTGGCTGATCTCTCCACTGAACCGCAAGCACGGCAATAACAAAGCATTGTGAGGTTTTAAAATTAAATTTGCTATGAGATTCAAATCAGGCAGATCTGCAGCAGCTTCTGTAAAGCCATATACACCCAGTTAACAGCCGGCCATCAGGCAGCTGCAGCACAGGCACCACAAGGTGACCCCAAACCCTCCATCCCATTCCCCGGCTGCAGGAGAGCTCCCCGTTGGGTCTCCCCTCCACTCATCCCCTAGGCCAGGCTGGGGGCCGGATTCAGGGCAGTAGCCATCCCAAGGCACCCAGGCTCAGGGGATCAGCTAGAGTAGTTCACTTTTGGGATGACAGCACAGCTCTGATGGACACCAGCCACGCACATGCTGAATAACACTGCTCCAAACACTCCAGCTCATCTGCCCGCTTCCCCAGGAGGCCCATGGGCAGCTGAGAGAGGAGTTACAGCTCTCAGCTCCCTCTGACTTGGAGTAGATCACTCTCTGCCCATGTAGTCTGTGCCCGGGACAAGGTGCTGATGGCTGGCGGCCACAAGCCATGAGGAGAGGCCGGGGCTGCCCCATGCCAGTCAGGGCCAGTCCTGCAGCAGGCCCACAGCAGGGCCCAGCCCAGCCCCTCAGACAAGATGGCGGCACCCTGAGGAAAACATGCTTAAGGAAGGATGAAATACCACAAAGACAGAGTGAGGAAAAAAAGTGAGAGAAACAGCCCTGCAGAAAGCAATCAGAGAAGGGAGGAGGGAGGAGGTGCTGCAGGCACTGGGGCAAAGATCCCCTTTCCTTTCCCTGCCTCCCCTGCTCCCCCAGATCACTCAACAGGGAGAAAGCCTTTTATCAGCCAAAATCCAAATCTCGCCAGCTCTTTCCCTGGCTCTCCAGAATGGAGTGCCTGGGAGGAAGGGAGGCCAGGGCATCCCCACCACAGGGCAGCTCAGCACCTGGGAATCCTCCTCATGGCTTCCCCCTCCACCCAGGGCAGTGCTCCTGACAGCCCCTGCAAACTGCCACACACCATATCCCCTTCTGGTGACAGAAACCTGTGTCTGTCCCATGTGTGAGAGACCACGCATGAGCCAGAGTACAGGTAACTGCACACATTTAAGTCCTACAGGTGCATGGAGCAAAGACATGTCCAAGGAAACCTGCCTCTTTGCAGAAGGGACGTTGCATGTGCAAGAACACGGGACAGCCAAAACTTGTGAGCACACAAGGACCACGGCACAGCCACCAGTGCTGGGTCTGAACACCTTATTCCATGGCAAAGCACATGCCAGATCCACTCACATTTTCCCCTCCTGCACAGATCTAATTAAAATGAAAAGAAGCTGCCACTCACAGCCGGAGGATCAGCTCAAGCCAGCCATGCAGTTCGATGCTGGGTATAGACTTTGCTGTCAGATACTCTCTAATCAGCTGAGCTATTTTACAGTCACCTTCCCCCCCCGCCCCCCCATCCCTCCTCCTTTTTGTGGTTGTTTTGTTCAGGGCTTCGCCGCACTGGCAGAGTTCTGCCAGGCTCCTGGGCAAATCACTCACACCACAGTCCGTGCATGCCACAGACAGAGAGGGTTTTCACTGGAGTTCAATGTAATTGCTAGTATTTATCACTTTAATAGCCTAATGAAGGTGAGATGTAATTAGAAAGGGTGTCAACTGGAATATGGAGTTTGTTTTACAATTATCTATACAGCGGATAACCACTGGCACAGAACAGTGCCTTTTAAAAAGCTGGTAATATGTGGCATAAATTCTCATCACTGGGTGACTTAAAGTGACCCAAAGCCGCATTCTGTAATTGCTGCCTTTCTTCCTAAGCGCTTGAAAGCAAACATGAAAAGATTGAGCCCCTCCTATGGTGGCTTTTCCAACCAATGAAGATGGTTTATGTCCACACAACTGAGCCCATATAACTGTCACCTCAACATCATTCCCACTTGCAGAGTGATCAGCAATGATTTTGCTTGAGTGATTTTTGTCAGTGTAAGCAAACTCACATGAATGCAACAATAATAACAACTCCCAGCAGAGCCATTGCCATCACAGAAAGTCTCCAGAAGCACACACAGAGCCTTCTCATCGCACACACACCGAAAAAAAAAAAAAAATCACCAAGAATTAAAAGCAGTTCGGGAAGTTGCATTCCTTTCTGTTTTACTCAAAATAAGAGTTCATACTCAGGGTAAAGTGAGTTTTATGCAGCTGGCAGGATGGCTGACCCTTATTTAAGGCAGAATGTCTAAAGGCACGAAGAACACTTTGCCTGGATAATGATCTCCTGCTGCTAAATGAATACCAGGGTTTGTTGCTTGATGGATATTGTGCAGTAAAGTAATGATGGCTGATGGTGCTGTTAGCAGATAGCTTAACGCTAGTGGGAGACTGGAGATGCAGACAGTCAGAAGCCTCCTGAGCCCAACAACCACAGTAAAAAGCATGACTCTCCTTAAAGAGCTAAGCTTGTTTCTGAATAACAGAGTGTAGTTTTAATTTGTATAATCTCTTGAGGGCTAGTCAGATTACTAGAAGAGCGATTACTTCAGAGAAACAAACCCTTTCCTCTACAGAATGGAAGCATGTACTTTGGTACTTGGCTAATATCACAAGCGTACTCTAGTCCTGGTAGCTTTCTCAAGAAGTTATAGCTGTAGGATTAATAGCCTGTTGTACTGGCATCCTTCTGACATTATCTAAAATGGATTTTAATTTAGTGCAGAAGACTGACAAGAGATAATGCTGAAAATTTTAGCTCAAAAAGTCGGAAACAGTGAAGATGTAGCCTGCAGCTGTAACAGTCTGGGCTTTGCCCAGCCCTTCTGCAAGATGAAAGCAGAGGGTCTCGTGCCTGCCTATGAGATGCTTCCATCCAGTTCATCATGACAGGGTTCCCCCAGGTCTTACAAACCTATAACTGGCTCTGCACAGAGCCTCCCCACTGCAGATGCAGCAGTGGGTTAAATGAGGGTAGCTTCCTAAAGCACGCACAGATGTCACCAGAAGTGTTACTAGCTGGTAAGTAATCAGATGACACTCCTTTCACTAGTCCACCATTTAACATTTTCATGAGACAGTAGGAAGCACTCGGGTCTTTCAGAGGCATCATCCTAATAGCTATGAACTGAACCCCTTTCTGCATTATGTGACCACCTATAGTGCCTTTGAAGAGTGTAGTCACACTCTTAACTAAGCATCAGTCTGCCTCCTGATACACACTCCCAGCCTGGTCTTCATTTCCTAGCCTAAACAACGTGCATATCACTTCCAGGTGGCACTTACTGTCACAGTGACATACAAATAGAGTTTACGAAGCTCCTTAAAATTCAGGCTGAGACACGATTCCAACTTCCCTGTACTTTGTGTAGCCATCTGAAGCTACACAGAGAAGACATGAAAAATTACCATTTCAGAGAGGCACCATGTTGCACACACTTTGCAGGGTTTTAGGTGCCTTCACAAAGACGGGGCAGCAGCTCAGGTACTCTCTTTCTTTTTTGGTCAATTGAGCACAGTTCTTTGATATCCTCAGAAGAAAGTCTTCCTGCTTACAGTTACATTGCAGCAGACAATCAGACTTGTCGTTTGGGGACCGTGTATTTATTTTCTATGTGGACATCCCATACATGAGAATCAGCATAGGTTGCCCCAGTAGTTGGCAACCTGCAGAAGTAAGAGGCTGCTATAATGTGGAGGCCATATGATGACAGTGATGGCTTAGAGAAAGTGATGCTGCTAATTGCAGCAATTAAACAGTAATGATATAATTAATGCAAAAATTATGTATGGCTCAAATCCAAGCTATTGGAGTGCAAGAGGTATTCATCACACCTAGATGAAAATCATTCCTGTTGAGATGATATCAAATCTGCTTTTATGACTTGATCATGGATAATGGTTACAGGGAATTCAGGTAACAGTGGCAGACTATGTTCAGCAGTAGAAGTAGCTGATGGGAATGACAATGAAACACAAAAGGACTTTACATTTGATCGGACAAATTGAGCACTGAAGGTGAGGAGAACTGAAAAAGTCTTGCTATAGCAAGGCCCTTCAGATCCGTGCCCCAGACCAACAGCAAATATTATGCCCCACATAGCCAGATGCAAAGACTGGCTTCAGTTGTCAATACATTCAAATGGGCATTTGGTATGTCCCCCTCCAAAAGCATGACAAGAAACAGGACCAGAAAAGTCAACTGTTTTATTTTACTTTTTACAAAGCAACCTTTGGTGAAGAGCAGGTTTAAAGACCAGCATTAAACTATGCATAACCCACTGCCTGCATTTCCAGTCTAGTATATTCTCAAATCCCAAATTTGAGAAATGAAGGAAATTAATTGCAAGTGACAGTATGAAATTTTAAGAAATTCTTATAATATTGCTTAAAGTTCAGAAGTCAGGTATTCCCAGACAGCTAGTAAAAAAGGGTAAAAGTTAAAAGTAGTCTGTCATGTTTGTCCCATGCCTGCCCCAGCTCTCAGTTCATTCTGCAGTTCGGCTTCTAAATTTTGGAAATCCACCATGTCATATTTCAAGGTATCTCCTGTCATGGCCATTAGGAGGACATGTTAAAAATATGGCTGAGAAGGCCTCATAAATTGCAAAGAAAATATTTTTTTTGTGCTGTTCAAAGCCAATTGTGGCAGCCCACAAATGTAGACCATCACATCAGTCAGATGGCTGTGCCCAGTAACTCTCTCTTTGGTCTCTTTAGACCAAAAGACTATTGCTGCAATTGCCATTTGATTGTGCAGCAATAGCAGAACTGCAAAACGCTTTGAGTTGTTTGGCAGAGCTACAGGTTGAGAGCATTGTATGTTTGTTGGTCCTACAGAAAGGCTTTCGATTTGCAAAGTTGGACTGAAAACGTGGCCCATCCCAAACCTTTCCCACAAATCCAACTTGAAATATTACTACATCAAGTGGTAGTTTACTGGAACTATATTATTTATGCTTCCATATTGGGTACCTTAATGTAGCGACAAATAAAACCAAATTGTTTGCTGTATGTTACCATACGTTTTACTGATTGGTCTTCCTATGGACAAGGATAGAGGTCTCAAGGAAAAGGGAAGGACTCTGAGCAATCTCTAGGCTGAAAATACACAGTGCATATTAGAAAGCAGTCTAGTTGCTAGCACAGAGTTTTCTTGTGTGTTTGTTTGTTTTTGTTGTTGTTTTTTTTTACCATGGCCCACATGCAATCACTTTTAACAAATCCCTCTGTGCTGAACCCAGAATCCTCTCTCTGGTTTCTTACCAAGTCACTGGGATTAAGTCGCTAGCAAGTTTTGAGAGTCAAAATTAGTGTACAGCTTTGTCCTCCAGTAGCTTAAAACAGTGTGGTTTATTTGTCTTTAGCTAAACATAGAAAAACCCGAGGCCCAGTAAAGTGGACCTAGTATTTCTGTTCCTGCAAGCATACAATATATTGGCCATTTGGCTTTATGAACATACCATGTTTGGTGCCTAAGGAGGAGTAATCGTTTTCCATTTAGACTGTGGAGTCTACTGCTTAATAATAAATACACTCCTGACATTGTTAAATGATAGCCTGCTTCTAATAAACCCCATGCTGATCCGGGTGTTGGTTAGAGTGGGTAATTCATCTTCTTGGGCTGTTAAAACTTTAGCTGGGATTATAGAGACAACATGAATCAGACACGATCAGCATGTCCCCTGCTGGTTTGCTCATTTTCTCCCCATAACAAAATACTGGCTAGTTTTCTCTTCGCATTGCAGATCTTGCTATTAGTTGATTTCATTATTAATTGCTCCTAAGGCTTGGGAGGCCTTGTCAAGGCACATACATAATGGATCCACATGGTCTACAGCAAAAGACCACTATACTTTCATGCTCACATTTCTCCCAGGCTACTTGCTATCAAGTTGTAATCTCTTTGTGTTACTGAGTAAAGAGCCTGCAGCCACACTCTGACTCCATGAGAATGAACAGAGTGCTCCAATTTTTTCCTTGATTTGCTACCAGAAAAAAAAAAAAAAAAAAAGGAGGGGAAAAAAGGGGGGGGAGAATTGTATTATCCTCAAATCTAATGATGGCCTCAATAGCTCCTGAGGATTTGGCTTTATGAACTAGCTTATAAAAGCCTTCCTTGTCATCATGCCCGCTAATACCCTTTGGTCTCATGCACTGATAAGGGCTTGTTTGAGTAATTTTAAATTAGCTGATAATATGCCAACAAGTAGGCTGCAGGATGCACCAGACAGCCAAGTGCCCTAGTACGAGCACCCTCCAAGGAACAGCTTGCAACTACCTGAACAGACCTGGCTTCTCACTCCATCAGGGTCTCAAAGGTAAACGGGCTCCCACTGGCTCCGCTGAGGTTGGCATCGGTCCCCCTGGGAGCAGGCATATCATACTAGGAAGGCATGCACAGCTGACCCCCAGTGATCCTCCACAAGCTATCACTGTAAGCTAGGTGAAATAGGGCTCCCCAGGCTCCAGCACAGCCCTGCACACATGAGCACACAGGACACACGATTTAGAAAGCAGAGCTTTTAACTCCCCATTGCCTCACATTAAAACAGCTCAGGGCTGACCTTTTAAATCACAGAGTGGATAGCACGCAGTCCCTTCACACTCATCCACCCACTCACAGCTGCCACAAAAAGTTGAAGTCCGGTTAAGGACATGTTCTTTTTCTTCCCCCAATCTTTACTTCTTACAAAATCAGTTGAGCCACCATGGATTTTTCCTTTCCCTTCTGGATGGTGATGCTCTCAGGCACCTTTTGACAACTACCATCAATTATCGTGATACATGAATATGAGACCTTTCATTTCCACAGCTGCATACAGGCAAACCAACAGAGTATTTGCTTTCTGCCACCAAAAGCAACAAGCTCAGCTGTAAATGTCACCCTGTCCCCTGCAGAACGACCAGTGCCCACCCCAGGTCTGGTCAGCCACGGTCTTTTTCCCCTGTTGTCTCACAGACAACGTGAGTTGGCATCTATTGCTAGGAGTCCATCTGCTCCTGTTCAGGGATAACTTCTTAGTGTTCACGAGCCAACCTAGCACTCCTGCCAAGGGAAAACAGCAATGCAGAACCCGCAAAACCTACCCAGTCTTGGCACAACTGGACCTGGCAGCCTTGTGCTCAGGGAAGAGAGGGGATGACTCCAGACAGCAGTTGCATTGCAAATTCACCTATATCTCCAGTATCAAAGTAGTGTCCCAAGCCCTGATACCTCTTAGATATCCTAAAAGTTAGATGTTAGCACACATCAGGAAAACTAATTACAGAAGGCCAAGAGAAATGGGGAGAAGGGAGGGAGGGAAACATGGTGGTTTTGTTTTGGTTTTTTTTTTCCCTAACTGCTTTTCCCTTTGAAGCATACTGTCTGTTTTGCTATTTTCTGTAGGTTGGCTGCCAGAGTACCTAAACAGACAGGCACCAGCTGAGTACCAGACTAGAAGGACAGAATCGGCCAGAGGGGAGAAGAAAGTTACAAGACAATCTATCCAAAGAGAAAAGCAAGCTGCACGCATGACCCTCCAGAGCCACTACTTACCTACTGGCAGCCCAGGCAGAATCCCACAGACCAGCTTGTTGTCTCCCGAAGGCAGTAGTAGCAGCCTAGCATCTTATTTGTAGGGCAAGTCCCTCAAAGCAGATAGAGCTACCTCACTTATCCTGGTAATATGCTCTGATCACACCACCAGGCCTCATGAGTCTGTAACATGACTGGGAAATGTTACACCTGTCTTGAATTAGAGTAGATAGGTTTATCTCATTTCAGAGCCACCTCACAGATGGGTAGAGATCAGATCAGCTGTAAGAAATTCCTTTTTGTGCAACTTGTTATTCATGGTAGGGTAAAAATGGCTTCAAAGGTGATCCTGTGCACTCTGAGGGATATCTTCTTATATCTAATGTAGTTTATACAAACCAAATTGGTTTCTGCTTCAAACAACTCTCCACAGAAGAAAATCAATTTCAAGATGCAATAGCTGTGATCTTTCAAGCTAAGGATCCATTCCAAACATACTAAGTGTTTGGTAATGCAAAGCTGGAGAGACAGGACAAGTAATGCACATTATCAACATACGTGCCGTGTCCAAATCAAGGTTTCATTTCCAAGGCACTGAATAATCCATTGCCACTCTAACAACAGAGTTTCACTAACAGAAGCAAAAATATGTTGTGACCGGATAAGCAAATCTCTTTTAACCCCTACAGCATTCTGGGACAGCCATTTCAAGCCACTGAATCAGTTACCAGTCAAAATAAAAAAACCTGGAAGTGCAGGGTGCTGACCTGACAACCACCCAGGCTCTGCAACCCTGGGAGCAGGCGTTTTCATTTATAACATCCTTGGTTACTCCCCAGTCTCACCTGACCTGCTGCAGCCGCAGCAGCCTTACACCTCCACAACATATTGTGCATCTTGTGAACCCACCAGCCCTGCCCTCCGTTAGATCTTGTGTCAGTCAGACTACCTGCCAGTGCTTCCCACCACTGCCAAACCTCCAGGAATACTTCCTTTCACCTTAGCTTGTGCACAAACCTCCCCCAGATCAATTCCCCAAGGATTAGTAAGGGGGTGAAAGCAACTCTCAGCATGCAGATTAGGAGCGCTCTCTCCCAACACTGTATGCTCTTTTGCTTCTTGTGAAATGATCATTGCTATGCGTGTCCTTGTTGTCAGTGGCCTTGGGCCGCCTAAGTCCAGTAAAACTTACAAGAGCTTTCTAAACTGTGTTGGCTTAGCCCAAGAGGGTCAGGGCTAATGTTAGTAATACCCTTGGATCAGGTTGTGACTGCATGTGGTCTTTGGGTGTCACTCTGCATTTAGAGAAAACAATAATCTCTGCTAGAGGAAATAGGCTGGGTGTCCATGGGGGTGATCCAGGAATTGTCAGCAGGATCAGAATTCATGAAAACTGCTCAAAGTGCTTCTAACACTGATTCGTCTAAAAACATTTCAAATGCAAGAACAGCATTACAGTACCAGGATGCCAACCTCCATTAAAATAGGCTCAGGTAACTTCTCCAAAGCTGAGAGAAGGAGGCATGGTATTGTATCTGTCTGCTGCAGAGACACACAAACGCACGTGTGGATCATTATGTGTCTCCATGGTTTGAGTTGGTTGGGACCATGTAGTGCATGTTTAATACCTGATACAAACACAGCTGCTGTGAAGGACCACAGGAGCACTGCAGACTCACATGCCTTTTTCAGTAAGAAAACCAAGGATCGGGGGGACATTGGTCTGGTGATTTGTTACAAACCTGATCCCATGGTGTAGCTCTGAGTCACTGGGGCTGAATTTGCAGCTCACTCGGACAAAGCACAGCCACTCCAGCCCACGGCCAGGAGGTCACGGTGCCTGTTTGCATAAGGTCCTTCCACAGCATTAAGGTGCCTTGTGTGCTCTGAGCATCCTGGCAAAGGACTCCTTGCTGCAGCAGAGACAACTGCTAACCTACAGGGAAGTCAACCCTCTCCTTCACACAGGATAAAACTAAGAAATTTTAAAACTAGAAGACTAGTATCAGCTTGACCTTTAGCTTCTTCCCACTTCTCTCAGTTTGAGTGGTGGGAAGAGGCTAGCCAGGACACTTCTGTCTGCAATCAGCTCACAGCCCAAGATACGAAAGCTTGGGTCACAGAGACTGCAGGAAAAAGTAGGTTTATAATCAGTAAATTTGTTCACACTTAAGATCTCTTTTTTCCACCCTTCTCTTAAAAATAACCCTAAACACATTCCTGCTGACTTGCAGACTCCAAAACCTTTCAGCCTGGGAACAGTCCTGATTTTGCAATATCTTTCTTTTATTACGTGTATCAGGTTACATACAAGTTTTCAATGCTCCTTTTCCTTTCTTTCCTCCTTCATTTGTTGGTTGGTTGGTTGGTTTTACAACTGAATTTCACCCTGTGCAGTAGTAATGTCTTGTCTGGACAATTCTTTCACATAAATCACAGGAAAATGAGAGACATCACTCATTGTGATGGACAGCTGATAGATAATTACTAGATGAGCGCTTATGCAAAATCCAACCTTGAAACTCAGTCATGTTTTCTTTTGTGCATCACACACAATCAGCTTGGATTTCCTTAGTGCCCAAGTAATATCAGAAAAAACAAAACAGCCCCCTACACCACAAAAGCAGCATTCTTACCTGCAAATTTATATGTTGCTTTTTGTCAGCTCTAAGCTAAAAATGCAGCTCAACTCGAAACTTAATTAGACTCAGTTGGAGAGGTAGTAGCTTGTAACAGGTTTTTATTCTTACACGGTTCTCAAGGCACTTCCAGTGAGTAACAGAACAGTGGACATACGGAAAACATCTATAAATCTGGAATAAAACCACTGGATTTCAGCCCTTGTCTCAATGTATGCTGGACAGCCATACCAGGCTTCCTTAAACTCTTCAGCCATCTAAAGCAGATGTGTAATATTAAAGCTGGAGCTGGACTGATCATTCAAAAATAATTTAGCCAGAACATTAATGAGCTACAGTTTCTTCTGCTGCTTGTGTGTAATCTGCTTGATTTTGCTCCCTTTACCATTTCTACAAACAATTCCAGCCCATAGCTTTTCACTAAAGCTTTTAAGATCTGAAATTTGAGCAGCACAGATCCTATTGCATAGTTGTGATCAGAGTCCAAGCCGTGAAGAATACCAGCCTGTTACACTATGGACCCTGGTTTGCTTAGGGCAGTGTGATAGGTTGACCCTGGTTAGCACCTAAGCCCCTACCCAGTCATTCATTCACTCCCCACCAAACGGGATGGGGGAAAGAATCAGAAGGGCAGAAGTGAGAAAAACTTGTGGGTCAAGATAAAGACAGTTTAATAAGTGAAGGAAAAAGGCAGGAAAAAAAACACCAACAAAGTGATGCAAAGTCAGTCACTCACCACTTGCAGACTGATGCCCAGCCAGCCTCTGAGCAACACCTGCTGTGGAAAAACTCCCTGCCCCCCAGTTTTATTGCCGAGTGTGACATTACATGGTATGATATATCTCTTTGGTCAGTTTGGGTCAGCTGTCCCGGCTGTGTTCCCTCCCAACCTCTTGCCCAGCCCTAGCCTGCTCACTGGGGCAGCAGAGCGAGAGATAGAGAAGGCCTTGACACTGTGCAAGCACAGCAGTAACTAAAACATTGGTGTGTGTTACCAACACTGGTTTGGTCACCAGTCTAAAACACAGCACCATACAGGCTGCTATGAGGAAAATTAACTCCAGTCAAACCAGACCCTGTACAGGCAGATAATAAGGGTCCATGGAGCTAAATTCAGAGACTGCAAGTCCATTGCCAGTCCAATACTGCTGGTATTGCATGCAACAAAAACTAATACTTGGCTTTCTCTCTGTTCAAAACATTCAGTCTTCACTAATAGTTTGGGAAACTGAGGCAGGGAAATGAAGTAAGCTATCCCAAGTCGCTCCTAGAAGCAAAAGAAGGGATTAGCACTCAGGTGTGGTGCTTGTGTTGAACCACAGTCCTCCAGTCTTCATCCACCAGCCCCATTTTCCTATTGCATCACTGGATAATTAAAGATCTTTGAACTCAGTTTCCATCTCTTTACTACTAAATTACTAGATTGGCATGTTGTAAATTGAGGTTCCAAGCATTGATACTTTGTGTTGTCTTATGGTACTGTGCTGGTACAGAGAGAGAGGATGAGCACAAAATAACCTGGAAATCATGTAAGCAGCAAGGTAGGGACTGTAAGACTTCCCCAGCCCAGCTAAAACCAGATAGATTTCTTCTCACTGGAACACTGCTCTCCTTTGGGAGGGAAGGGGATGGCTAAGGTGCTTTGGGTTTTTTTTTTTTTGCATAGCCTTGGTTGGCTCTTTAAAAGGCAGTAGTAGTTCTAGCCCTGAGTTTCCTACTCTGAACCTAATTTTCCCAAGGCACAAGAAGTGACTTACTTGGAGATCATAAAGGCTGTCACAAAGCTCAACAGCCAGGATTAGAACCATATTTTCTACTTTATCTTCTGTTCTTTCAAGTCAGTGCAAAATGTTACCAAAAAGCATTACTATCAAATGACATTAGGGGCTTAAGAGGTATAGGCATAGGAGCCCATCTAGATACACCTACCAATGTCGTGTACATCTCTGTTCACAGCATGATAAAAAAAGTCTAGGCAAGTAACAAATACAAAGCAAAAATGGTTCATCTGTCTCCAGTGTATTTTAATAAGTGAAATAAACCTAAACGTATGAGTTGGATTTCAGCAGCAATTAACCTTTCCCCTGACATGATGCAAGGTCTCTTTGCAGGGACGCTAAGCAGAAGATTTGCTAAATGCCATATTGAGGCCAACTCTAGAGACTGCTTATATAAAGCTTCCAAGGAGTCAGGCTGATACATTCAGGCTTCTCCAAAAACACTGCTGATCCATAGGGCTCATCTAATTTCTTGGACCATGAAACAAGCTGTAGTCTAAGGGTTACAGCTGATGGGTGCGTGAGACACGGTCACCAGTTCGCCAAGTGGCTGCTGCTCCCCAGGCCTATTAGGTACTTGGTGGCTTTTGGGCCTGCAAGAGACTTAGCTGAATGATGCTACTCTCTGGTAGGGGACACCATGCCTGATGTCACCTTCCCCACTGCCTGCTTCCACCGCTCCCAAACAAGTTCACAGCGATCATCTTAGCCCATGTTTTGGAATAGGAGGGGCTTGCTATAGCATTTGGTTTTTACAAAAGGCAAGAGAGCTGAAAAGCTGGTCAAACAACTTCTTCCTGGAATACATCCCTGCAGGTCCCATGGGTCCCTGTGCTCAAGTACACACAGGTGTAGAGAGGTAGCTGTTTCTGCTAAGGCAAAGAAGAGCATTACCTGTTTAGAGAGTTTTGGCTGTTAGCAGAATGGATATTTTCAGCTTTGGTGGACAATAATAAAGCTAGACAAGTCTGAGGTCCTGCTCAGAGCATACCTGCCAGGTGCTGGATTTCAAAACTGATGCCAAGTTGTTCGTCTCTCTGAATTTTCAGAATTGAAGTGCCAGCAGCTGGGCAGTCCCGGGGGCTGCAGGCACAGTACAGTTGTGAACATGTTAACCTTCAAGCTCTTCGGAGCTGCTTTCCCCTTTGTAAGCGCTAGACATGGAATTACTACCACTTGCCTGTCATCACTGGTGTGAAAAGTAGGTGTGCTAGAAGGAGCCCAAGGTCACTACCCTTCTTTGTGAAATGGGTCCATTCCATTTTAAGTGGTTCCCTTTGTTTCCTTCGTAAAGGGGTGACATGGAAACAATGCCATCTCCCACCATGAAATGACAGCTTGCTCCAGCCCTTTCATAACAGAAGCCCTTGAGGTTTGCACCAAGGGAGCTTGATGAGGTTAGTAATCACTGTAGCACACAGAAAGCATTTATACCCTGCCATCTTTTGTACATAAAGAGTTACACTGGTTCTGCCTCTAAAGCCAAGGGAGATTTACACATACAGCTTTCTTGCAGCACTGAGGGAGGAGAAACTGAGGCAGTAAAATCCTGAAAGCCAACAATTTATTCAAGAAGGGATGCTGAGAGCACTTGAAGGCTCAAAGCTTATGGTATTTTACCTATAGCTTGCAGCACAGGAAACAAAGGATAGGATTTTCATTAAACCCTAGCATTTTTAGACACAAACTGTATTTTTTTTCCAAGTCACATTGACAGTCCTGCGAAAGTTCTCTTTCAGAGTTGTTACTACACGAGAGCTGTGTGCACAGCTCTGGGTGATTCACTGCCTGTTACCTGTTGCTGTAGTGGGAGCTGCTCTGAAAGACCTTCCCGTCTTCTCTTCCTAAGATCCCTTCTGAGGTCTTCTGTCCTATTGTCCTTTGGCGGTCACCTCACTCCCACATAGTGATAGCACCTGACATGATCTCTGGTTAATGACTTATCTCCAAATGCTGAAGAAATAATTTCTGTCAAGTCTGTCTATGCTAGATAACTTTGGGAGAGAGGCACTTTGTGGACCAGGGTTCCCTGCTCACAGGTGTGACTGGGGGAATCCCAAACCTTTTCTTCAGTACTCCACATCTTAGGCTACAAGATACCTGGGAAGCAAACCCAGGTAATATGCCTTTTCCTTTCTCAGAGCAGTCTCCAGTTTTCATTACCTCCTCCATTCCTTCGGTAGCAGCACTTCATGGGAGTCCCCCCTTCTGTAGTTGGGAAATTGGGAAACAGAAATATGACACAATTAACTTCAATTACCAAAAATATTACTTTTATGGAAGAAAAGTGAAAATTTGACTTATTCCAGATCTGAAGCAGTGAGAGACACACAGTGAGATTATAGGGGAGTTTTCAGTGACGGAGGCTCACCCATGACCTTCAGAGAGGAAAAATGATCATGTTACTGCCTGTCCTCCCAGCTTCACAGCACTTTATATCCTTTAATCTCACACACTGAAACCTCTGTTTGCTTGGGCTTTGGAGATTCAACAACCCCCATGTGCAGTTAGCACAGAGCAGGATTCCCCCATTACTTGCTGGTTTTATCCTGGCCACAGCCAGAAATGACTGCCCTGCCTCTGTATACACAACATGTACGTGGATCAGACACAAATTCAAACGTGCAACACAGCTCTACCCATGCTGTCTGCAGAACACAAATTCATCCACAGCAATGAAAAGTGCAAAGATAATTCAGTGTTTTCCACTTGATCCCAGGCGTTGTTTCTTAGCATCCCTTGGCACATCCCTCCTTGCGCACCTGCCTCACCCCCCAAGAGCTATTGAGATGTTTGTTTTGCTGAGTCCAAGTCTCCTTTTGGTCTCCAAGGCTCTTCCACCTGTGTTTCCAGAGAGATTAATCAATACTGTGCACGCTGAACTTCTGTAGGGCCCATCGCAGGAGCCCCAGTATCCCTCTAAAACATGTCAAGGTTTTTTTTTTGCCATCCCTTCTCTTTGAACGTATGACTGCCAACAGGTAAATACCAGCTGCCTTACTTGCAGACAACTTCCATTGTTCAACCTGGAGCGCCATGTCCTTATTTTTATTCGAATGATACTTCTCCTTTCCCATAGTACACAAGGACCCCCAAAGGTTTTGCATTTGAGCTCCATCTGGTGCATCTTGGCTGCATGTAGCAAGGTCTCAGTGCCCATCCCCGCTGTTTAAGTCCTCCAGCAGGTCAAGACATCACCATGTCCCAGCGCTGGCTCATGGCTGTGCTCTCACAAGGGTTGATGACAAGCTCTTTGGTACTCTCATTCGTGTCCCCAATCGTCTCAGTGTCCAAACAGAAGCGTGAAGCTATGTGTTCAATGTGTGACCCAACTTTACCCCATCGCTGAGGAGAGACAAACACAAGACGAGAAACAGGGGTGAACAAGCTTCCTTCTCATTATGCTTTTACTATACTGTTCCAGCATCAAGAAGACAGTGGTCACTAAGCCTTTGTGGCCTGATGCTGGGAAGTACAGGGTCCCCAAACCCCCTCCGAGCGGAGCACATGCTCAGCATTTCTCCCATCAGAAGCACACTCATTTAAGCTCAGCCTCTGCCTGGCTTCAGGAAGATAATCTATTACTAACAGCTTTTTCCCCAGGTCACTGGTTCAAATGCCAGCTTGATGATTAACTGCAGAGAAATGTTAACATCTGCTGGCTGACTGGCAGCCCGTGTGAACTAAATTGCCAGTTTTGGTTTGACTTCTGCAGATAAGTATCCAGATCACCACCCGCACTAATAGACATCCTTATCAACACACTCATTTAAGAGGCAAAGGGCTGAACAGGCCAGAGTCTGTACTCCCAGATAGACTGTGCTTCCCAGAGGAAGTCAGAGCACACGGGCGATTTGATGTGCAGTAATACTATGCTGAAAGAAAGGGAACTTCAAAGAAAATGGGGGATCAATGAAAGGGCTCACCTGCTTGTTATCACCTTCTTTGCAAGGTGACAAGAGCACCTGGGAACCAGGGAAGAGGGTGTACACAGACAAGCACAACTGCTGCTGGCGGACTTGGTGGTTGTATGTGTATGTCCATTCCTGCAAAGACGAAGGAAAACAAAGGAGGTAAGAGATCAGGGTTGATTCTTGGTATTCTACCCAGAAAGCAAACATTTTGGCTTGGATCCTGCCCCCTCTGAAACCAAGCACAAACCTCACTGACTTCAGGAGGCACCAGGACAGGTCACTAGGATGTTTCAAGCCTCCCCAAAACTGCAGCTGTCATCAGGGGACTGCATGTACCAAAGAAAACGTCTACAAAAGCTGCTGGAAGAAAATGGCTCACGAGGCGAAGGATTTCATAGCTGGAACTGGGCTGTGGTTGGGGAACAGGGAGGTGGAAAAACAGCAAAAGAGAGGCAGAAATACTACACACAATGTGCAATCCTCTTTTTGTGAGGAAGAGCAGCAGAAATGCTTTGCAGCTGGCAGCAGGAGAGAGAAGGTGATATATAGCAAATATTTGCAATTCCCAGTATTCTGTTCCCAAATACAACAAAAATCAGGGATAAAGCTCCCCTTTATATCCAAGGAGTGGGACCAAACTCCAAACATTTGCTGTACTGGTTCGCTATGACCACTGCTATTCCTACTCCCCTGGGCTGTCTTCGAGGGTTTTTTCTCATGCTGCTTTTAATGTCCACCTGCTTTTTATCAGCTCCTCAGCCAAGAATAATCTTTGGGGGAGCAGAGACTCTTTGTCCTGTGTAAAGCTTACCATACAACAGGGGCTCTTTGGGATCATCCTCTTTGTCACCCATGCATATTTTTCTTGGGAGAAAAAGAGAAGTAGCTGATAGTTTCACCAGGATTTCAGAATGTGCTAGACAAAGCATCATGCATGTCAGAACACACCGCTTAGCCCAGGAGTATTTCACAGAAGTTTACTCCAATGTTTCTTCCAGTTTAACATATTCTATCATTCACCTGTGCTCATATTACCCAAGAGCACCTCCTGTGGGTCTGAGATTGTCCAGGCAGGGATGTCTCCCTGCTATTTGTGTGTTTACACAAGCAGATGAGAGCTGCTTTGGTTTATGGGAACCCACAAACCATGTTTTTACATAACCCTGGAGAGTGACTTCTGGAACAAGTATTTTGCTTTTAATTTTGTGCAAGTATTAACTTTAAAATTAGGGCTGGAAGGGGTTTCTGAGGCCCTCTAGCCAGGGAGCAAAGCAGGATCGGCTCCTGCTGTGTAAATCGCTCTGAGATAGCAGTCAGGCAAGCAGCAGTGGGAGCAAATGGAAAGCAGGTTGCTGAGCCATGGCAGGGCAGGTCAGCAGGACTGGACGACAAACAGCAGGCTGGCTTCACTAGCAGAGAGTAATAACCATGCTGGAGAGAGCAAAGCCAGGGAGCAAGAGGGTTTCTGCAATAGGGCCCAAGGGCCAAGGCAAATGCTTTGACAGGGTACAGGCTATGAGAACTGGGAAAGCTGCTGTGAAAGAAAAGGTGCAGTGAGAAAGCTAAACAGTTGAGATCTCAGATTCGGAGGAGTCAGAGCTCTGGGAGGAGTGAAGAGAGCAGGAGTGTTGGCAGTGGAGGGCAAGGCAGTGCTCAAATGTATGGCAGTAAGGCTGGGTCTGGAAAAATGGAGGGTAAAAGGTGCTCCTGGGAGACTGCAACACTTTCTGAGTGCCAGAGGGGGAAGTGAAGAATGGCTGCACTGATCTCAGAGCTGGGACGCCTGCAGCTCCCCCGGCTTTGAATGGTGGAGGCTTTGAGTTGCATTAGCATGAATTATTAGAGCAGGGAAATGCTTCCACCCCTTTGGTATTTGTCACCATCAGCAGCTCTAACTCGTCTCCCCGACTTCAAAACAGACAGCTACAGGCATTTAGTTCCTGGGAATATAAATCCCACTTCACTCAGGTTCTTAGCCACCTGGAAGGGAAAACACGCTTTTGCACAGCAGACCCAGATCCACAAGGACTTCACACTGTGATCCTCACACACTGTGCTTCTTAGCTTACTACTCCCCACCAGCTAATGGAAATCAAGCCTGGCTTTCTGAACAGCCCGCCCACAGGCTCCTCAGTGAGAGCTGCCCAGTATTTCGGCACATAACAAACATTCATTTTCAAAGCTGTAGTCTGCACCCAAAGGGCCTTCTGGCAACTACTTCTTCTTTGTCAGATGGAGCAGAGTTTACCTGATCCTACAGTGAACACGTTCCAGACATCCAAACCGTGCGCACTGTCAGCCGCTGTGTAAACCACCAGTCTGGGAAATCAGGTGCCAGATTAGTCCTGCATCTGTGAAGAACCAAGCCCTACGGGGCAAGCTCCAACACCTGTTCTTGGCACCCACACTGCTAGAAGCTGCTTTGAAAACCTGCTTTACATTTTTAACCAATTGTTCGTCATTTTAGCTCAGGACAGGGTGCTGGAGCTGCACCCGTGAGGCTCCTCAACAGCAGCAAGTTAATCCTGTAACTCATGTATATGTTGAATCCTCCAACTAACTCAGGCCACAGGACTTCTTTTTTTGCTTTGACCTCTTAACCTCCTTGCTTCACTGAGGCACCTCATGGAGGACTGCTCTCCCAGAGGTTCTCTGTGCTTTTTTTCCAGGCCAGACTATGTTCAAGCCTTCCCAATATTCACATCCTCTCAAGGCAGCACCATCCTCTCATTCAGCAAAGCACTATGGGATAGACAGGGTGGTGGTAACCATCTCTCCTAAGCTGTTGTTCATCATAAGAAATGAGGCCTTCAGAGCTAGATATATGCGTCAGTTCGATAGTTGACATTGGATCCTCCCCTCCTGCCCCCAGGCTGTCCTGCTACTACTTTATCTAAACTGACAGATTTTCACATAGCTCTTCTATTTTGGCAGAATGGCTTTTTATGGAAGCCAGTCCTGTTGAAAATGTTTAATCCAGTTCTAATCATGTCTTGTCTTTTTTCAGACCTAGATGAAAGCCAGAGAAAATGAGGCAGAAAATGAAGAAATTCGGGGGGGGAGGAGGGGGGAAGTCACTTGAACACCACAGTAGCCATGAAAAGCTTTGAGTTAAAATACAGGCAAATGGCCGTGCAAATTTTTATCTTACCCTATCTCTTCCCTTATTTGTATCAGCTGGGATGAAAATTCCTGCTTTTTTCCCCATGAGAAACTACTTTATCTTCTAAACCTTGGCACGCTGAGCACTCATGTGGCCCGCACAGCAGTAACAACGGCGGAGCTTCGCACCCCAGAGGCTGTGGTGGACAGGGCAGCCCAGGGTACTCCTAAGAAGAGAGACCTTCAAGGAGCTAACATGGCTTCAGGGCTGCAGACTGGCAATTTAGAGCTGACCCTGACACCAAGGAAAAACAGACATATGAGGTAAAACTGAGATCAGGATTTCCTGCTTTTTCAAAGACAAAGATGAAGTGGTGGAGCAAGGAGGAAGTGGGCAGACTGGGAAAGTAATGCTACCAGTTGCAAACCAGAACCAGCAATCCCCTTCCTCCAAAGCCTTGGATAACACTAACCCCCATCTGAGGCTTGTGACTATTTTTCAAGGCTTTAGCATCATTTGAGCAGGCACCTGTCACTGCTACTCAGCATCATTGGCTGGCAGAAGGAGAAAGGAGCCCCTCAGCCTAGCAAGGAGCAGCCCCATGGGAGCCCAGCGTTACATGACAGAGCCGTACATGCTCTACTGCTGAGCAAGAGGTCTGCCGTACCCTAAAGCTGGGCTAGCAGCTAGAGAAAAATGTTTCTGAAGAAGCCGGGAACAACCTCAGCCCTCAATTATCTTTTTAAAATCACAGGGAAGGATTTCCCAAGGCACGCAACTGCATGGGTCACCTAAGGATACCAAAGTGCTTCACTCATCAGAAGGCCCTGGGATGCAACTAGCACTTACATACGTCTCAGGAGAGGGAAAGCAAAGTGCAAAAGACGCCCACAGTAGCCCAGGTGCAGAGGTGACACTGCTGCGAGCCAGCCCCTCTGCTCTGCCAACTCAGCCTGGCTCCCACAGCTCCAGCCGGGCTACAGGTGGGACAGGACGTGCCCATGGAGGAGAAGAATGAAGACTTTTGAGAGGAGGAAGGTCAGAAGTGAATTTTTATGGTTGAGGTATCTCAGGAGGGACACTGTCAGGTTAGTCTGGATAGATGCTAAACGTTCCCCAAAGAAAGTACAGATCTAGTCAGCCCACAGAAGTCCTCGAGCCAACTGGGTAAGCTTCAATGTCACATCAGGCAGATTATCACATTGCATTTCCTTCACAATGAGAGTCAAGGACATGCCACCTAAATGCAATGGCAGCCACTCAGCTCCAAGGCCCAGATACTTTCAGGTGCAAGCCAGATATTTTGGGGTGCAGGCCAGGGAAATGGATGCTGCAACCTTCCCACTGTTTCCTCACTTGTCTAGGAGATGACAAACTTTACACTCATCTTGCAGCTACTGTTTACATATGTGAATACCAGACCGAAGGATCTTCTGCTTTTTTATGTGAAGTATGTCAGGTTTCATGGAACTGCTAATAATTAATGGTTTATTATATAAATCCCAGAGTTAGATGTCTATTCCAAAGATGTACATACTGATATCAACTGACACTTAGTTTGAAAAGAAAACCAATCACTCACATCTTCATCAGATAGACCAGGGCAAAATTGTGATCAATTATCTTCTCAGATGCATTTCTCTTGTGAAAAATTAAACCAATTAGTTCACTTAGCAAATGAGACACAACAAGACAGAGAGTACCAAGGCTCCGGTGGGCAGGAGTGCAGGCAGAGCCTGCTGTGCCCTGGGAATGGGCAGCACTGCATAAAGACCTCTGCCAGTCACTATCTCAAGAGCAGGTCCCTCTGAAAGCCACACCAGGGGACAGAGCCTGCCCTGACTGCCACCAGACCTTTTGGAGAGGGAAGGGCCACATGGATCCCAGGGATGAGACGACAGAGCTCTCCTACACAAAGATGAGGGGTCGTCTTGTGCCTCAGTGCCCCTTTTACTAATTCAGGACTAACACCAGACACAACCAGGGAGGGTTTGTGAGATCTGCTAGGCGTGTAAATCTGATTTCACTGCAGTCAGAGTACTCTTCTCAATTTACCCAAACTATGGATGTGGCCAGAGAGCTCACAACATCCTTCCTCTGCACTACAGATAGAAAAAGCTAAAGAGCAATTGATTGCTATCTGACAGCTCCTGTTCCTCCCTCCTCAAACCATGTTGATGTATGACAGCTCAGATCTTCTCACACTCGGTCCCAGGACTTCAGGCATGTAATGTTGGGCTTGGGGAGCCTAGCAGGGAGACAGCTACAGAAGGGCAATCAAGCAACCAAATTAATGCTACTAACACTGGATCATAAAGGATCTGGATAGTCAGGATATTTCCATAGTACTTACTGAATGCCAGGAAAGCTTTGATTTAGCTAAGCCTGTTTTTCAAATAATGAAGCTTAGGGTAAACAAGATGTGACTTCAGTACATTAAAAGTGAAGATTATTGCTCTATTCTGGTATACCAAATATGAAGCTACATAGCATTTGGGACTGCTGCATAATCTATCCTACAGAGCCTGGTGACTATAACCCCCACATCATCGACAAGTTCAGGTGGTCTTGTAAAAATTGTGTGATTAAAATACAAGTTTCTATTCACAATGAAAATTTAAATATCCTGCTTTCATCTGAAATATTCTCCATGGGTACAAGTAACAGAGAACTATCCTAGAAAGACAGAGAGAGATAAAAGGAAAAGGTTTTTCTCTATTCCTGCTTGTGTATTGAGTGTACCTATTCAGCAATCTGTTTGTGGTGCATTTTTCTGTTCCCCTACAGAGTTAGTCCTGGATGTGCACAAGAAATGGAGTTGCCATCCAGTGGGAAGTGTTGACCCATTGCAAACTGCGGCAGAATCAGAATGGGAAGATGAAGAGTTTGTGGCATGAAAAATTCCCCAAATTTACTCCACAGAAATGTCAAAACAAAATGTGTTTGATGGGAATGAAACAATCCAACTTGTTGGCATGACATTTCTCATTTTAAAATATCACATCAAATTGATATTTCAGAAAGACCCATGCCATTTCATTTTGAAATGCTAGCTTGTAGCAGCATTTTCCATTCTGATTTTCCAAGATTTTTTTTAAAAACATCCAATTAATTGAAAGTTGCAATTGCCACTAAAGCATTTTTTTTCCCTTCAGCTGACTTGACCTTGCAAAACATTATGATCTGCTCTCATCATCTTCTCACTTCTCTTGCTGTTTGTGTAAAAAGTTCATGTAGTGGTGGAAGAAATGAAAAGAATTCTAAAACCTGGAAACCAGTTAAACCATAAGAACTGTAACTATGTGGTACTTGCAGTTACAGTCACTCTATTTTCTGAACTGACTAAAATTCAAGTATTCATTGTTGATTTTACCAGACCATGAAGCAGATATTATTCTCCTGACTAAAAGCAAGCATGCAACTGCATACGAAAGAGATGCACATAATGACATGCTTCATTTGCACATACAAACTAGGGATGTTTTCAGCAGCATCTCCAGGCTGGGCCTTTCATATGCATAGCTACCTGGTTTGAATGTGTAACCATGAGGATTAAGGATGTACAGTCAAGTGGAAGCAAGCACACCATTGCCTATTAAATTATTTCACGGCACTGCAAAGAAGAGAGTGATTGTTATCCTCCCTGTTTCATAGATGGGAATAGTGACAGAACTTCCTGACATGCCCAAAATCACAAAGGGAGCCTGAAGCAAAGGCAGGTTTTGAAGCCATGTCTTCAGGGTCTTGCTCCAGCGACTCCACTGTAAGGCATGCATGCCTGATCTTGGCTCTAACACTTCATAGAATATGCTTCTGAGAACACTGATTCATACGGCTTTTTCTCATATCAGTGAGATTGAAAAAAACGACATCATCCTCATTAAATTCTCACTAGCTTAATGGGCAATCTAATACTGAGAGAATGCAGACTATGAAGTTATAAATACCATTGTGATTCAGTGCATTTTGAAAGAAATAAGATTGAAAGATGAGAGGAAATTATAGTTCTCTGTCTTTCTCTGATCTCTGCAGATGAACGGCGCGTGGCGTTCCTGAGCAGCAGTAAGTGCTCCGTGCAGGCTAGCACAGAAATAAGCGGTCCACCCTGGACTGTGGCTCCTGCACCAGTCCCTGCTGCTGCCCAGGCCCTCCACCAAGGTAAGAAGGACTTACAGGGTTTAACTACATGCTGCCTTAGGAAAGGGGCTGGCAGAATGGGTAATCCTCCAACAGAGCTTTAGCAAACTTAGGAAATCACCTTGAAGCTTCCCTGGAGCCCTCTCTTCAGCTGGCATCACGGGGATAGGCAACACATCTTACCTGTGCTGTTGCTGCTGTGCCTTTGCTGCTGATGCAAGGACTTAAGCTCAGGATGGGGAACTCTTGGGCTTCAGACTTGTGCGACTCCAGGCAGCTCTGCCTTTGCCTGATCATCCCAGTCTGATAGAGCAATTCCTCAGGAATCCTGCGGGAACAGCATGAAAACAACATCCCTACTCCTGCAGGCACACGGGGTACTCAGAGGGAGTCTTAGTGGAGTAAGGAGGGTGCAGTCGCACCATTTCACCTTCAGAAAATAAGAGTGGCAAGATCTATTATACAATACTGAATCATTGAGAGCAGTACGTGGACAGGGATGCTGCAGAAGCAGCACTCAGAGATGGATGGCTGGCCTTTATAAGAGGAAAAAATAAATAACACTGCACAAGGCAAACAGAGGAGCAAGGAATAGATTGTGAGCAGGCTGAAGGTCAGCCTTCAGCTTACAGGAGTGGGGACCTTTATAACAAACCTCCACAGAGCCCTGGCATTCCCTGTGAATGCTGCTGTGCAATGCCACACGTGGAAAAAAAGCAAGAAAACAGCTATAAATCTTTTTCACACTGTGATTCTGCACTCAGCCATTGCACCAGCAGGTCCCTGGAGTTATCTCCAAAACTTCTGCACCCTTTCTGAGGATGGCTCCTGATAGCGACCAGGGGAATGGATGCAATGGTTTCTGGAGTAATTTTGGTGACTAAAAGGGACCTGTACAAAAGCAACTCTGGAAGTGCATATTAAGCAAAGCATTAGGCTAGGAGTAAGGCAGAGCCACCTGAATACAGGTCATAAACACCTAGAGCGGATGGTTTCACAACAGAGAAATCTTGAGTATCACAGAACAGTGTGAAAGGACTGGAAATGAAGTGCTTGTTTTGTAAGCAAGAGTCATTAAGTACTGAAACAACCTACCAGGGCCTACAGTGGATTTTTCACCTTGGGATACTTTTGTCAGTGAAACTGGCTATTTCCCTATACCACCTGTCCCTCAGCATGGGCAGGAGGATACCTGAGGAAGCCCTAAGAGAAATAACTGGTGCTTTGCCCCTCACCAGCCCTGCAGCAAAGAGCCACGGAGTCTATAAGACTGCTTAGAGAAAGCAGGATCACAAATGAACCATGTCACACAGTGAACAAGCTGTGTTTAAAGCCAGCAAAACATTCACTATGTCCTTCTGTGAAGCCCAAGGGAGGGGATGGCTGGTGTCTCTGGGGCAGGGGGAAGTGTGGGGACTGGAGGTGCAGAGGAAAGCTCTGTGGGGCAGGAGGGATGGGGCATCCCGCTGGCCTGCTAGGGACCTGGTGAAGATCACACATCCATACCGAAGTTCAGGATAAATGTTTTCCAGGTACCACTTGAAGCTGTGGCATTTCAACCTCTTCCGCAGCTCCACTCTGCTCTGGATGCTGTGGGAAGAAATATCATAAAGATACAATGGAAACCATGAAGGTGAGACCCAGCGCACCAAAAAGGGAGGCTGAGAGAAACCTAGCAGATACGCAGAGACAGCAAACACAAGAGCACCAGCAGCTCTATTTTCTGCTCTCTTCTGCACAAGTTTGGGTGGTCATTTTGATCTCTGTCTCTTTGGAAGTCTCACTTGATAAAATGGCATGATGACATTTTGCCATTTTAACAAGGAGCCTGGAGTTTGGTGGGTGAAAAGGTTCATGGAAAAAGTACAGTCATTTAAAAATTATTAGTAAAATAACGTATGCTATCTACTATTTGCAATAAGCATTAATTTAATGTACTAGGAAATTAATACACGCTATTATAAGTTACTCTTCATTTACAGGACTACAGAAGGCCTTGATTTCCAAGAGCAGCTAAACATGCCTTTAAGTCAGCAGAAGTTAATCACATGGTGAAATACTTCTTTCTTTCATTAACCAGGGCAAAATTTCTGCTGAGGGATCATGCTGTATAGTAACATTTTGCAAACTCCAGCTCCTCCCTGGGCCAGCCTCTACCCATGGCGCTGTTACGAGCTGGCATTTACAGAGTAGTAGTAGGAAGCTTCCAGTACCTTCCCCTCGCATGGGCTATCTTCTCTACACCCTCATATATTTAGCAAGACAGAGCCGTTACTTCATTCAGTGCTGATGGATGGGAAGAGGATATGAATTCAGCGGAAATAGATTAGTCACCAGGACTTCAATTTATTTATCCTGGAGATTGAAGAGTAGCCACAAGGAATTTGGGTTTGGATTTGGAACCCCCTGTGGTCCAAAGGAAACTTTCTAAGGAAAGGAAGAGCATATGAAAATGAGAAATAAACACAAGTACTTACACTCCTCCTGACAGCGAGGTGTTTCTGACTTTCACAGAATGAACGGCAAACTCCCTGCATACAAAGCACTTGCTCCTTTCCAATAAAGCCTTAGCGGGCCCAAAACTTGATGATTTTCCTGCCCCTCAGTTGCCAGTGAGACCTCTGGACTCTCCCTGCCAAACTCCGCTCTGGGACCAGAAGTACTTGTACCTAATGCCAAGGGCAGGACATAGGCAGAGGGAGTGTTCCCCCACCTCGATTCAGTTCACTCACTGGGACAAAGTAGCACAGCATATAAACTTATAGCTTTCATTGCTGTGCTCATAACATCTGCCTACCATTAGCATTTAATTGAACGTTACTACAGAAGCAACGCAGGTGGGTTTTCTGCAGCAGAGCGATGTCACCATGAACAGCCACTGCAGCAGGCAGGGCACAGGCAGCGGAGAAAGGCACTTACTTTCCATAAGGCCTCCCTTGGGCTGCGGGACGAGCTGCGTAGTAGTACTGCTTGAATTCGTCCATCCACACCTCTGCGGTACGCTTGGTGTTTCTGAAGGAGGTAACGAAAGACAGGTGAAACCAAAGAAGCCTCCAAGATGACATTTTCTAAAATGCATCGACTAATCCATCCCGCTGTCCTCCCATCCTGAACTTGGTCTTTGGCTTCACCAAAACCACCTTTGAGCCAGCCCACCCCTCACTACTAGAGAAGGTACTCCTCCTCCCCATTACTCCAGGGACCAAACACAACAGGCCAAAGCTTGGGTGAAGAATTCACCATTTCAAACTCAGTTGGATGCTTTGCATCCACCAGACTCAGAACTGAAGCTTCTCAAGCATCATCGCCCGGACAGGCGTGCCTGCGGTTTTATTTAGTGGCTGGGACGGAGCTCTGAAAAGTGGTGCAAAATTTTCCAAAGATTGAAGGCAAATATTTCTTTTGCATCAATCTTGTATGGACTTTTTTGCTTTGCACTCCTGGATTTCACTGAGGCAAATCGCAGCATTCAAAACTTAAGAGAAACCACCCTGGCCATAGTGCTGTAGCAGAAATGTCAGTCTTCCACATCAACCAGGCGACTGCAGAAGGTTTATGAACCTCAGAAAATCTTCTGTTGACTTCAGATGGCTCTAAGTCTCCTTGCAAATGGCTTTGTTGCTCCATGCCTATCTGCCCATCCCAGCCTGGGTCAGGGGAGTCCTGCAAGCTCCTGCTCCAAGATAGACCAGTGCCTCCAAGCTATTGCTATCATGCCACTGAGCTCTGGGTGCCGCGGGGCCACATGTTCCACATAGCCAGAACAGGAGATAGTCAGCACATGAACCCAGCACAACACTGGAGCCTGAGCTGTCTCTCACACTGAAGAAAAGGCTGTATGGAAAAAAAAAATCAATATCTGGGAGAAAGGTGGAGATATTTTTTGCTAACATCTCTGTTTAAACAGAGGTACCACATAGCATCAGGTTGCCAGAAGCTGCTTCTCCTCTTGGTCTATATACTACAACATTAAGTTTAAGGCTAATAGCTACCATAAGGTTAATAAAATCCTAGCTCCTAATGCCTACAGATATGTTTCTCCAGATCGCTTTTCAGTCCCTTGCTGATTCATAGTGCTTCTTCCTCTCTCTCTAAGGCCACTGCAATAGTTTAAGTGCTCTTGCTCAAGAGATGCTGAAGACACAGTGTCTACATCTGTATTTAACCTTCCCCAAAGTTCAGGGTTTTTTTGTCTTGGCTTCCTCATCTCATTTGGGCTTATAAGAAACACGGAGATAAATGCCAAGGCTTGCACCTAGGATTTGATTCAGACCTCCCCAAAGTCCCTGTGCGCCTGTGCCTGGAGTGCAGCCAGAAGAGCCATACCCATTCAAGCTCCCCTTGTTCCTCCTGCAGGTGATGCAACACAGATGCTACCTTTTCACTCAGGTCTGCAGCGACTCCAACAGTGGAGATTTTGCCACATCCCAGCCTCTTCTTCAGGAGTCTTATTTCACAAATAAAAGCAAGAGCCCTCCTCGTGACTCTCAAATTTGTGCCCTCCTCCTTGATGCCAGCAACACCCTATGCCCCTCACTGCTGTCTTTCTGAAGCAAGGTGACAAGTCCCCTTCCTGCTGCACACTGTGTGGCTGGAAATCACATATTAGGTATAACTGAGAGGTGTAATTTGCACTCCCCCAGTTCATTGTCTCATGCAAAGTGTAGGGAAGCTGCAGAGCACCTGGGTCAGTGGTAACGCCGCTGCTGGCGGCTGGGTCTTCACAAATACTGTTGGCTCTTTATAACACTGGGAAACCCACACTAAAAGGAATGCCTGGTGTGTAAACACATACAAATGCAGTTTAGCTGAGAAACAACCCTGCATTAAGTATAAGTGCCCCCAGTGTTTTTCTCTGTCATTTACTTAACAACGGACAACCTTCAGCCTCATGCTCTAAAAAAGGAGGAAATCCTTCCTGACTTCACTAGCTGCTCCCATCATCTTTCCCATGCCAATTCCCACTTCTGGACTGCCTCCTTCCTTGCCTGCTGTTTCCAGGATCTTAGCCCATTTCAGCTGTCCATTTCAGTACCTGATTCAGTCTATGTTCCTGTGTGTGAGGACAGGTCCCCTTCAGCTGGGATTCCCTGGTAGTTCCTTCAGTATACCCACCAGCGAGGTGCAGCCCATTGCTGCCCTTGCTCGAGAGACAGCACCAGCCCGGAGGCAAAGCCACCCACTCTGGCGTGCTGCTGGGCTCCCCTCTTGGAGAGGCACTGGGAACCAAATTTTCTGGTTCAGCTGAGCCATGCTCAGCCCTCAGCTAGGGTCATTGGGTACCGACAGACATTGCTGTCAGCCTGATTTCAGGTCATTATACATGTGTTCTGATGACCTTAGGGTCTACACCATTTACTGTTACGGTAGCTAGTGCTCAGGGATATGCTGGGGCCATCCCTCTATTTCTGTGCTGATGAAAGGTACCATATAAGTGTCCTATTTCTGTCATATTCTTGGCACTGTAGAAAGCCTAAGGGAGAGTTGTACTAACTTGCATTTTCTTTGGCTCAGGAGACTCCTGCCCAGGGATATTTCAAAGTTTTCCAAACAAACTTTCCTCCCTGTCTTCTCTGCTCCCCACTCCCCACAAGGCAGCACCTGATTCTGTTTTACAAAAAAACAAAGCAAGCACAAAACACTTACTTAATGTATGTATTAGCATTTCCCTCTGGAAAGACGTATGGATGTTTCTTCCGGAAGACATGTCCAACACGGCTGCAGGGGATGATTTCCAGGCTCCCTCCACACATCCACACACGGAAAGAGATTTCTACGAGAGAAGCTGCTTCAGCATTTTGTCTTTCTGTCCTAGAGCAGGCTGGATCCTGGTGTTACCTCTCACTTCATCCTCTGCCACATTAAACTGGGGTAACTCAATTACCAGAGGGGCTTTCCTAGGCACAACTGCCTTAAATGTGCATTTCAAAGCTTCTTGCGACCTGTTTGAAGTCAGTGCACTTGAAACCTGCCCATAGCACAGCAGATGCTATCAGAATGGCAAGAGCAAGACAGTAAGTAGGTCCCTTTTCACGCAGCCCCGCTTACATTGCAGAATCATCTTGCCAGTTTTGTGCTCCCATAATTACTTCTGCACTGCCTATTTCAGAGTCACTTCCCTCCAAAGGGCTGTCAAGTTCACCAGGAGAGGCCATGAATTCACCATTAATGACTACAACGGTCATTATCTTTATGAATCCACCATTGATTCCACAAAGTGAACAGAGAGCTGTGCATCCATCACCTGTCCCAAAATGGAGAGGAGCTTACCCTGCCCAGCATGTACTCCGGGCCATGAGTGCCAATGTTGTGGTCCAACAAGGCACACACCTTAACACAAGCAAAGGTCAGTGATGGGAGGGATTATCCCCAAAAAATCTGGATAAGCTGTCAGTATGACAAATGTCTCCCAGTTGCCCCAAGCTGCTCTCTAGCTGGTCCACGGGGCCCTTCCGGAGGAAAATCAGCCTGTGGCACAATTGACACCAGAAATTACTGGGCTCTTGGCAGGGAACTGGATGAAATCCTAGTTGGCGAGGTAGGACGGGTGAGCAGAATGGCTGATCTAATGGGTCCATCTGGTCCTAACGCCTGCGAAGCTATGAATCTGCAGCTATATTGTCGGAAAGTCATGCTTAGACAGAACCAGCATGGAAAAAAAAATTGAATTAAAAAAGAACAGGCTTCTGCAGTTCTTTGCATCCTATTTTATCATCTGTTGACAGTATAGAGCTACATGTAGCATGTATTTACTCCAAAACTACAAATTCCTTTTCACTCCCTGCCCCCCCTTTAACTACAGAAGCCAGACAGGAGGCCATCCATTGTCTTTGCCAGCTCATGCTCCCAACGGTCCCCTCACATACGCCAGCACAAGGATGACTTGTCCCCAGGTTGGACATTGGCAAGACAAGTGCCTGTGGCGGGAAGGCCATTTGGGCAGCATGGACAGGAGTCCTCCTCCTCCACTGCTGCCATCCCTCTGAAAACAACTCACAGCTTCAAGGAGCAAAGGAGAATCAGAGCCCAGACCTCCAAAGATACCTTCTCTCAGCACACATGGCTCAGGAGCCACCTTCCCGTCACTCCCATCCCCGCTGCTAGCACACCCACCTGCTCCCAGGCTGAAGGAAACGGGAGGCTGGCACAGCCACAAAGCCCTCTCACCTTGATGCCCAGGTCCAAAATTCAGCGCTTGAGCCCATACCCAATAGCTGGTCCTGGCAGCAGGGGCCAGCAAAGGCTGCGGTGGGAAAGCACATCAGGGAGAAGTACTTTTTTTTCCAGAAATCCCCTCCCCTTCTCTTCACTGCTGTGTTTACAAGCAAGAGCTACAACAGCAGCTGGAGCCTCACCACTTTCCCCAGCGCTGGGTATTAACAGTCCGATAAAACATGCCCTTGGGCCATGTCCTGGTGCTATATTGGGAGCAACCTTAATCACAGCTGCAGGGAAATGAGATTATGGCAGGATGTGGCCGCTCTAAGCTGCTGCGCTCGGTTCCCCTCACACGTGGCTGCTGCTGTCATTTGCCTGTGTGTCACAGCGCTGGCCACACTGCCAGTGCTGCTGTGTAAATCAGAAGGGTGCCTGATAAAGGGGGACAATCAGCCAAGCAGCTGCAAACCACGGCGTGGCTGCTGTGTGGTGCCTTCCCCTCCTGGTCCTTCTGCTCAGCCTGGGAGAGGAGCAGCTCCCTGAAGCACAAGGGAAAGACTTGCACCATCAGTCCTTGCCTGCTCTTAATTTAAAGTCTAATGAAGAGGTGGGCTGAGATGATCTCTGTGCACTGTGAACCGGAATGAGAACAGAGTGTTGGAGAGGCAGGAGATGGTGAGGAGTCTGAGCTGTCTGTTTCAGACATGTTGCACCCTGCAGACCCTGCTCCAGTTCCCGCAGAAGCAATTAAAGCACAGGTTTGGGCAGCTAGGGATGGTCCACGGAGCCATCCGTGGCAGCTAACAAGGTGTCCAGACAGGCAGCCGAGAGCTAAATGTCTCAGGAGGAGGTAAACTGAGGCACCAGTGACAGCATGGCACGGGGCCAGCTCAGAGGAGCCAGGGGAGCAGGAACTGACAGCATGCTTCACCTGACCCTTGAGAGATGTCTCCAGTGCAGGTGGCCCCTCCGGGCAACCCCAGAAGAACTGGGGCAGTATGTGTTGAGGTGCACTGGGCTTGGCCTTAGCTTGGCAAAATACCTTTAGTACTTCTTACTGGCCTGCAAGTCCTTCTGCCATTGCTCATCAATTCACCTACAGGGGATTAAGTAAATTTAAAAAGTAAAACACCTACAATGATCTCCTTCTAACCCATACACACTTGCTTTTGTTTTGCCTGAAGTCTCCAGCCCCCTCTAGCTGCTCAGTCAATAACATTAAAGGCAGCAGCGATGCTCCCCAGGACCAGAGTCCTGCATCCCCTCAGGACTAAGCTACCAGAAAAAGCACGGTTCACTGCAAGTGCCCAAAATGAGCAGCCGCTTGGTCAGCTCCTGCCCTCTGTCAACTGTCCAGAAGTGACCAAGGCCAGCAGGGTCACAGCTGCCCTTGCCTGTGTGCGAAGGAGAGACGGGACACGCTGCCCTCGACTGCTGCACCTGCAGGAGACGCAGCTTTGAGCCGGGCACACTTCTGCTCTCAGGGCGATGGGCAAGACAGGATCTGCCCTGCTGCTATGCAGACCTGCACTTTTTTGTTGCAGTGTTAACCTGCCTGGCTTACCTTCATCACAATGCCCTAAGGCAGCGTTACACCCTGCAGCGCAGCCAGCGTATGTTCAATCGGGACCAGCTTCCCAGGGCATAGCACCAGTAAGGGAAATATTGTGCTCCGTAGGATGGGCCATAACCACACAGAAGGAGCGCAACACCTGCCATTGCAGGGCATCGGACAAACTGGCGGAATGGAGCTTCCCTGGAGGGCAGGCTGCCCTGTCACTATTCATCTCGCGGGAGCCGCTCGGGCTCACTGCTGTCAGAGACGAGTGATGAGCAGAGACGGACCGCGGGTCAGGCACGACGTGGCAGTCCCTCTCCTTCTGTCTAGTTCCCTTCTTGAATGCTTTGTTTGGGCCACTGATCCAGTGGGGGAGGTGGGAGGGCTGTCGCTCCCCTCCTAGGTTTTCTCAGAGCCGCCCCACTCAGAGGAGCAGATGCTTTGGGCCAGTCTGGTGGCAAGACACCTACCCACAGAGAGAAAGCATGAAGGAGTGCATAATGAGGTATAAATAAATAAAATATGCTAGAGGAAAAAGGCATGTGAAGGAAACAACAGTGCCAGGCAGTGGATGGGTTACTGCAAGGCAGCAGCATCTGTTCCCTTGGATGACTGACAGCATTGCTGTATGTGTTAAGACACAAGATCCTTACTTCCTTGCTAGCCATGCTCCCCAGAGGTGTGAGCTATTAAAGCCAGGTTCTGATCTGTCTCCCTGATATCGAGTGCCTCCCCCTGCTTTCACAAATACAGTCTATTGCTCTGATCTGCAGCATCACTACAGCTTCAAAGAGAGAGCAGCCCAGCCTGATGCAGCTCCGCTTGACATGGGGGACAAGAGACAGGCTGTTACCTCCTTTATGTGCCCTCTCAAGTTTGCATGTAGGAAATTTCTTAATGCCCATCTTGCCCTGTGATAATGAGCAGAGGTGACTGAATTTAGGTCAGCTCTTAACCTTTTTTTTTTCATGCAGGAAAAACAATAGTGTCAAGGAGAGCCTGGCAGCACTCAGCCATCTAGTGATGCAGGAATGGATAAGCAGCCATGTTACTTTGCCACCTCCTTGCAGCATGCCAATGGAGCTACTGTTTCAGGCACTGCACTCTGCAAATTCAGGGAGGCACTGATGCCTCAGTTCATAGCTTTGAAATGCTGTCACCAGACAATGGAATAAGACACATCTTTGCCTTATTAATGAGAAAATAAGACCAGGAAGGACTAGGAGGGGGTGTGTGGTGTTCTCTCATCTGTTGGCAACACCAAAGCTGAAAACTCTGTGGTTTAGGGTATTTACCTACAGAAAATCAAAGCAGCATGGAAGACAGGAAGTCCTGAGTACTAACAATTGCTCACTTCCACTCATTCATGGTTGTTGTATTCCTTACTCACCTGAGACCATAACCTATGAATGTGAGGGAAACCTCGCAGAGCATTCAAAGTGAAGTCCAAAATTACCTGATGGCTGACCCAAGTCATCCATCTGGCATGACTCAGGAAGAGAAGCCAACACAGCAAGGCATAGGAGGAAGAAGAGTGACTCACCAAAGTTCTCCCCACCCCAGATGTCCATGGCACTGTCATACTTCCCCAGGTGGTTGAACCAGGCTTTGTCGATCACAAACAGCCCCCCAGCAATGATGGGAGTCCTGCAGAATTAGTAAAGGAAGAGGGGACACACTCTCAAACACTGCTGCAACACCTGGATGCACAGAAGCAGCCCTTCCCTTTGCCTCCTCTTCCATTGTCAGGACATTACCTATGTATCTCCTCCCCAAACAAGGACAATACACCTCAAAAAGCATCTGAGTCTTTCTTTCAGCTGCCTTGGTATTTTGCTGTCAATCATAAATTGCCTGGCACTTAATGACTGGCTAATGCACCCGTCAGCACAACTCCTACAAGCCCAAAGTTCACAGCCCTGATTGTAGGCTTCAGCATAAAAAATGCACTTAGCACTCAGGGGGTTATTCACTCAGACGGTCTTTTTGCCTGGAGCCAGCCTATTAAGAGCACCATTGCACTGGGGAGGGGAAGGCAGAGCCAATTCAGAAGGGCTTTTTAAAAACCATCACTAGCTGTGTAATCTTGATTTCAAAACAGGGTTATTTTTCATTCTTTGGATTAGCTAAGAAAACTGCACAGAGAAAGTCTCTGGAGGAGGGGAGGGCAGACCCAGAAGATAGCTCAAGGAGACTCGCCATTTGCTGGCACAAGTCCTGTCTCCATTCAATTGCAGACAGTGTGGATGCCTTAGCATAAGCTTGGGAGGAGCTGGGATGACTGCTGCACCCAGGCTAGTCTCCACAGTGCCCTACATGGCAGGATGACCAGGAATGCAAGGCAAGCCGCTGGGAAGCCAGCAAGAGCTCCTGTTAACAACGGCATCCTAAGGAGAAGCAGTGCTTTGCTCCCTTGCGAGCTTTCTGAGGCCCTGAGCTTCCCCCAACATTTGGTCTCCTCCATGCCACACACCCCAGCGCTTCACGGCTGGGGATGCAGACACCAGCACTAGGCTTGCTGCCAGGAGAGATTTTCAGCAGAATGGAGGACTCCCTCCATCCCACGGCATGAGGACAGATGGCATCTCTCCCATTCAGTTTTGCTCTCTCTCCCGCAAGTTCTGAATTTCTGAAGAGCCTTCAGCGACATCCAGAAGAGCAGCGCTGATCTGGAAAGGCTGGACTAGACACCACGTTTTTGTCAAGTGGGCTGAGGACACTGCCTTGTTTTTAAGTGATAGCTGAGCTGAGAGAAGCAGGAGTCTAGAGCACTGGGCTTTTTCCCTAACCATATTCAGCCTCCTTAGCACTACCAAAACACAAATAACCATAAACATAACCCTTCTACCTTTGTAGCACCCTCAGGCTTCAGTGTTGGCAGGTGAAGCTGTTCTGCAAAACACAAGCTAGCCAGGAGCTCGCTATAGTTATTAGAAGTTCAGAGCTGTCCTGGGAGGAATATCACACTGCTATGATGCATGGTGACACATATGAGGTCAGATGAGATGCCTGTCCTGCCCCACATTCCTCAGGTGCCTCCTTCCCCCTCTTGACTTACTTAATGGGTTCGGTGGGATCAAGTCGTTTGGCTTTCTGCTCTGGGGAAAGCTGCTCCCATTTGAAATGCAGACTCCAGTCAAAACCTAAAACCAAAGTTGAGAAGTACCATGGGGAAATTAGGAATGGGTATGGATTAGGGGAGGCAATGCAGGCTGCAGAAGCCATGTTTGATGGTGTATTTTCCCCACTTTCAACTGACTTAAGCCACAGAGATGCAGCTCTTGGGAGAGGAGTCCAATGACTAACATATTTTACTACTGCATATGAACAAGAAACAACATATTGCATTACAATTGCAGTCAAGCACTCCAAAGGCAGGAAAAGTCAGAATTAAAGATGCTGCTGAAACCTCACTTTGTCCCCTTGTGCACACAGATACACGCTCTGATGGATATTGCATGCTACAAATAGCAGAGGCATACTAATAAGTGCTACAGTCGCATCCTCCATTTGTTGCCTAGACATCCCCCATCTCCTCTTGTCAGCAGCCTGGCTTTCAGTGCTGCCAAGGGTGGCTTCGACATGACCCTTCTTTCCTGCTTGACCGCTTTATCCACTGTAGCAAACACCATTCCTCATGCCACACTTACCTGTCTCTAAAATAGCCTGAAAATGGCCAGCGGGGAGTACTGAACAGTGCTAATGCACTTTTTGCAAGGTAGCAGGAGCCAGTGGTGTGGTGCTGAGCCACCAGCTTCTCGGGCCAGTGCGTGTTCACACCACGGGATGGACGCCCACGGGGCATGCACGCAGCTTGGACTTACCTCCTCTGAGGTCCGAGGAAGCCGCCACATAAGCAAAAGTGTCCAAGTTGATGATGTCAATAATGGGGCTGACCACTCGGGTGGAATCCTGGAAAGCAGAAGCAAAACGACCCATGACTTCAGATCACATCACTCAAACTGGGCAAGGGATACTCTAAACTCCTGGAGACGCAAAGTGGCTGGAAATCTTGGTCTCATTCAGGTTTGTCAGGGACAAGCGCCAATTACTGCCTCCTCCTCCTCAGCCATCACATCAGTTCAACCAAGGAATTAATGGCAGCAGCACCAAGTGGCAGAGGTATTGCTGGGAGCCAGGGGCACACCGGCAAGAGAAGCTGGGAAGGCTGGCACTGTCTCTCCTGGGAAAGAGGACTGTGTGCTGCTGCTGGGCTGCTGAGCTAGCATCTCTCACCGGCTTTGGCTTCACCCGCAGTCCCTCCCTCCATCAGTTGTGTGGGTACTTGGTGCCCAACTCAGCTGGATGCAAAGCTCTGTCTGCCTTTTGCAAATTCACCAATGTATTCCCCTTTCACCTCCCTTAAATACTTTTTACTGGATTTCAGAAGTATGGCGACAAACAGGCGGCTGAAACAACAGAGGAAAACCACAGGCAGTCAGACATTTTAAATACAGGTATTATTTAAATGTACAAACTATGGGGATACAGTTAGAGTTTTGCCAAATGTGTGAAAGGGTTAAAAAAAAGACCTGAATTATTTTAAAGAGTTGGTGGTGATTTAATTAACATCTTGTTATGGACAAAGAGATTACACAAACAGTTATGAACAAAAATATCTACAGGAGAAAGAGACTCTGACAGCTTTGACTGGTCTCTTATCTCCCTTTTTCTTTTCAAAAAACCCAAACTCCAATTATAGCTCAAACTTCAAGCTTTTACCCTCGCCAGATCAAATTGTTTTTCACAGCCATGCAAAGGAAAGCATCTGAGCCCACATGGGCTTGTTCTCTCACTCAGAAGAGACTTTGTTTTAGAAAGTAGTCCTAACAAAAAAGTGTTCAAATGCAGCCGTAGGAAAAATCAACCAAAGGCCATGAGCTGGTAGCTGGTCTAGAGCTCAGGTTTTCCAAATAAGCATGATAAATACTTGGTATTTCCATAATAACAAGTCAGGAGTCTTAACATGACTTTCTGTGAGTCAAATATCCCACTGAAAGGGCAAGGTCTGCTGTACCTACATACTGCATGGGTAAACTCAAGTCACAGCCAAGCACGATGAGCCTTTCAAACCCGCTGTAGCTGCTGCATAGTGTCCCCCAAGCTGCCACAGCTCAGTATACCCAAGCACCCTTTAGTTGCCTGAGGTTAGAGGAAAGGTTTTGAGCAAAGCATCTGCTTTGCATGCTGAACACTGCAGGGAAAGGATTGTATCTAGTCATTTAAGACTTGTCCCCCAAGCATCTTACTGGTGAGCACTTCTAACTAGCCGACACTCGTCCCCAATTTTGATTCCACTCCTACTCATTGCACAGCACAACTTCTTGCAAGAAAATCCCCTTTACATCTTGGCTGAGTGCACTACTGCAAAATGCTAGCCTTCAGTAGTGCAACCTCCTCCCTGCCTCACTTTCCCTGCCATGTCCTGGGAACGTTTATATTTACTCAGCTTTGATGAAGGTCTCTCTGACCCTCAAAAGAAAAGCATGGCATGCTCAAGAGCACAGCACTGTTGCTATGATTTATTTTGGGTTGAGCACCAGATCTTATTACAGGCAGGTTCACCTTTCTTTTTCTTTGGATACCACCCTCCCATGCCAGGGCATGTTAATATTAACAACACCCAAATCTTCAATCCTCTTTCACATGAAATTCTCAAAAACCTGAGAATGCATTTCTCCAATACACTTCTCAAACAAACCAAATTATGGAACTAAATCAACAGGAAAAAACTCTGAAAATGGTCCTGAAGACAACAGATACATTTCAACCTTGGAAAAGGACCCTGACTCCAGCTTGTCTCCCAACCTCTACATCATGACCTTGTAATGGCCAACAAAAAGGGCCACGGTTGCTCCTCAGGCCCCACAGCAGCATTAGGCAAGATGAGAGGCCCATCATCTGCCTCCCCCTGCCCTAGGAGAGCACCAAACTGGGGGGCGTGCTTAAGCTGGAAGTGGGGGGGGGGGTGTCACGATCCACTGGATCATCCCAGTGCCATCTGCAAATCCAGTTTTGGGGTGAGCTAATTGAGCCACACTGTAAAAACACCTTGGGCTGGATAATTACATTTTCAGAAAAGTTATTCAGTTGAAATGCACTGTTACTGGCTTTAGAGATATTTGTTCCGTAAATAAAAACAAGAGCCCGTGCCCACACACTCACAGTCATACGCTTGCAAGCATGCTGGCGCTAAACACCCACCGTCACTGCCACTCCCTGGGACACGCACCCTCCCAGGCACAGGTCCAAGACCCCCTGCACCCCCTCTCTTCCCCCCACACCCCATCACTTGCTCTTAGACTTTCTAGTCCTGCTTGTTTCCAAATCCATATGCTGGGCACGTGCTGCCCACGCCTGAAAGTGAGTATTGGCCTGTGGGGGGGATGCCATCGGCTGCTGGGAAAGCTCAATGTGGGGCTTGAGGGGCACCTTCATGCCAGTGCATGGTGGCACACATGGGCTATGGCATTTTGCACCATGGAAAGCTGCAGGAATAGGTGTTCTGGCTGAGGAAAAAAAAAAAAAGAGAAGCAACGTGTGGGATGGCTGGTGTTAGCGAAAGTACCGGGTGTGCTTTGAGGCAATCACCACTCTCCTTTGCTTGAAACTTAAATCACATTAGCTCAAAGCAGACTGTTCCTAGGAGCAACACGGTAAGAAAATTCTCTTTCTAGGTGGCTAATCCTCACCGCAGCGGTGGGACAGGGAAGCCATCTCTTTAGCACAGCCTGAAGATGGCAGCAGTAACATTTCATACACTTCATTGATCAATATTTTAACCCTGATGGAAAGGATGGGTACAGTGGGCCTGGGAAGAAGGAAACCAAGGACTCTCTGCCCTTATCCTGCAGCTTTTGCGAGCAGTTGAAAAGCAAACAAGTGGAACCCCACTTGCTTTGCAAGTCCCTCAACACTCTTCATAGTAAGTCTCCCTTGCTGCCTGGCCTGCAAGACCCTGGGCAGGGTAAGAGCAGCACGAGCAGCAGTGCAAGCTTACAGACTGCCTTACTTCCAGCCAGAGAAAGATTTAACCCAGAGGAACAAATAAAAAAGAAGTTCACGGAGGTGATGCATGCTTTTGATGCTATATTCAGACCACGATGCAGTGAAACTCCTACGGCGATGCCACATGTGGCATCCACATTCACCTACCTACACCACGGATGCCAAACATAGGGCACAGTCCTGGAGCTGCACGGGAAAGCAGCTCTGCCCGACCCCTTCCTGCCACCACTGCTGCCCTCCTGCCAAAACACATCAAAAGCTCTGCCTGGGAAAGAGGCAATTGCTCTGAATATTCCTCACCAAAATACAGCAGGGCATTGGCAGAGAACAAGGAATGCTTGCCTTAAAAAAGCTCAGAGGAACAACCGATGCAGTGAAGTTTAGTGGTGAATCCCACCCTGGGGCAGGCCAGCTACAAGGCCCGAGTGCAGTATTATAGCACGTGTTTTCATAATTCCACCAGAGCTGCGATCGATAATATGAAAAGGCCATTTTCATTATATTACCATTTATCAGCAGCACTGCAGCCCAGCCTGCAAACTGAGGTTGGGACTTATCCAGCGCCAGCTGCGCTACAAGTGCCAGCAGCACCGACCACCCTCGCCCACTCTGGAGGGACCTGACCTGGTGCTGTGCCCCCCTTCCCCCTGTCCCATCCCTGCTGCACACAGAGGACTCATAGCCCAGCCAGCACAGCTATCAGGTATGGAGGTGTGAAAAGCAGGACACCCTGGACGAGGGGCACCATGAACACCAGCCGAGCGGGTTTCTCCATAACCCACTGCCTTGGCTTCCCCTTGCTCCTCAGCTGCCCCTTTCAACATAATAAATTCAGTAGTCTGAAAATTACTGAGTAATAAATACTAGCAATCAGGAGCCAGAGGTGTAGCAAGGGTGGACGAAAGAGGCACAGCAAAGGGAACAGGACAATGTGTCTGCACTGGAGCTGGAGGCTTCATCCCCTGCACCGTGCCAGCAGGTCACCAGCATAGAGCTCCCTCTGACTCAAGTGACAAGGCGCCGGGAGCCTCCGTGCGCACGTCTGGCAAGAAAGTTGCCGCTGGTGAAAGGCGAATGTCATTGTCTGCTCCAAAATCAGCAGAATTTAAATCCTATTAAATCAATTTATTAGTGCTTAATTTGCATGAAATTAAATTCGGCCCCTATTCTAGGAGCCGTCACTCCCTTAAATCATCAGCACTGAGCATTTTACATGAGCCTAATTAAAAACTCTGCTGGAGCACTGCCCACGTATTCCCCTTTCACCACTCAAGGTGTGCTTGCCAGTTAGAGCCCCACGGCCCCAGGAGGCACCCACATGCTCTCCTAGTCACGGAGACAACCCCACCTGGCTGCTGGGTAGAGGAAGACCAGCGAAGGCCACTTTGTACCCCAGAAGCTCATCGCTTTCTTACTCAGATGCCTGCATGCAGTTGGTTACAGTTGGGTGGTCATGCCCATTAGAGGGAAGAGGAATGGACATCAGCGATGCATCCCCTGAGGGCGGCCCTATTCTCTCAGGAGCACTCACCTCTTTGATCCTCTGCAGCAGAGGGAGCAGCCAGTCCTTATTCACCTCACAGTGACTGTCGAGGAAGGTCAGGACTCCTGCTTGTGCCACGTCCGCCCCTCGGATTCGGGACCGGATCAGACCTGTTCGGGGACACACCATGTCAGCTGCCACCCAGATGGATGGGCAATGTCCCTGGGCTCCTCCAGCACGGTCTCTTGCACTTGTGCTTCTCCTGGGTTGTGACCCATCTAAATCCCACTTGGATGAAACATGATTTGGGTTCATTGCCTCCTTCCTGGTACTGCAAGGCACGTCAACCATTTCCCAAGGTCACCAAAGCAAATAAAAGGCTCCACCAAGATTAATGATTTATGACATTTATGCCAATCCTTAATTTGTACAATTATTTCTACTGTCACCTTCTGAGGCAAAACATGACTCAAAATGCTTTCAAAACCCCCTGCAGGTAATAAATCTAACATAGATGTAAGTCAGTGGGGAATGGGGCAGGGGAGTTGAGGGTGGGATCACCTTGTGCCAGAATTAGGCTTTTCTCAGACTGCTGACTTTTCCCTGCTGTGCCCCTTTCCGTGTCCCAGTGACCCCCCAGATCTCTCTCCCACCCTGGGAGCACTGCTGATCTGCAGCTCAATGGGAACACATTTTGCACCAAGGAAAAAGGGTCAGCTCTCAAGGTGCTAAGAGCCTGTTTGTCTCATCAGTGCCCTGATGGTGAATTTAGAGTCCTTCAGAGATGGAGATGGATCGCTGCGTGCGTTTGTGAGAGAGAAAAATGAACAAAGAGGGAGGTCATGGAAAATAGCTGCACGCATGGATTTCACACCAGACTCTTCAGCAAGATCACCGCTCTTGAAGATCCTCTGTTCCTATTTATGCAGGAGTCAACTGGCTTTCCAACACTCCTCCTGCCTGCGGCCAATGCTCAACTGAACCGCAACGTAAGAAAGGAGACTGGCCATTGGCGAACAAGAGGACATGCAGGTTGCTCAAGGGGAGCAGAGTTTCTTGATGAAGGAGAAACAGTGGCAATACAAGGGGAGATAGGTGTGGATGAAGAGAGACAGAAGGGGTTTCAGGGAGCAGCCACACATCAGATCCATGCAGAAGGAGGTCACTGACTTTCATATTAAAATTCCCTACAGGAAAGGGGTCAAGGAACAGCCTCTGAGCAGGAGGGAGAGGGACAGGAGAACAAAGCCTGGAGCAATCCAGCATTTCCCAAGGTCACCTCCTGCAACCTAGGTTGTTCCTGTATCTCCTTCTGCAACTTCTACAATCTTGTGGGTAGGCATGGTCTTCTGTACACACCCCAACCCTCCCCAAATCCCAGCAGCTCCTGAAGGATACAGTTTCAGTGATGTATTAAGTGAGGTAAACCCTCCAGGCAGGGTTCCCAAATCCTGATGGCTTTATAGAGCACCAATACCTGCAGGTCCATCCAGTGCTGGGGGTGAGCACATATGTACCCCCATAACACAGAAGAGAAAGGTGAGAAGGAGGTGCAGGGCTATAGACACCTCCACTATCCTCCTGCCAAAGCAGGTATATCTCTTACACCCATGGGGAGGTGATGCCACCTTGAGACCAGACCTGCAGAGCTGAAACCTTCTGCAGAAAGAATCCACAGACAAACCCTCTCCACTCCTCAATCTCCTCAACCTGATATACACCTGGACTCACACTTTTGATTTTCAGCATGAAAAAGCTTTCTTGTTTTTTGTTTTCCTAATACTGCAAAGCAGGACTTGAAAACACCCATTCAGACTATAGGGAGCTGGAAAATGTCTCAAAAGGTTGTCAGCAGCAGCCCAGTAGGACATACATTCATCCTCCATATAGCCCTTCTTAATCTTTCAAATATAATTAATTATTTAAAAAAAAAAAAAAATCCCACAGGAGCAGATCTCCTCTCTTTCATTAGAGCAAACATCTTTAAAAATAAGACCCGGGGCTTTGTTTTGCCTGTTCTAATTTTCTGGCTAATAAGCTACAGCTGAGCCTCATTGGATATCTTAATAGTCCCATCTTTTTCAGCAAGAGAGGGGGGATCTATTCCAAATCCCAGTCCTTTATCACATCTCCTTTTACCAGGGCCCCCTATCCCCAGAAGCCACTGACCTCCCTTGTTGCCCACTCCATGGAGGTCCCCCCCCACCCCCGGCTCCATCATTCTCATGCCTCCCAAAATCTGGGTTTCCCACCTGGGTCTTGGGCAGGCAGCTCTTACCTTCTCGCCGTCCGTTCCGCAAGCACTTCACCTTGGGGAGCTTGCCCAACAAACGGCAGTCATCGGCTTGGGAAACACAAAGGGAGGACATGTCACCCTCAGCCCTCATGGTGACCCTGGCAGCAGAAATGATCCTGGGGGAGACTGGGAACAGGGAGAGGACTCCCTCCTGAACTGACTGATGGTTTGTTAGGGTGATTGCTCTGCTGGGGCACAACAGTCTTACCCCTCAGCTCATGCAGTGTATATCAGGACTGGCAGAGCAGCAGCTTTCATAAAACTAGTGTAAACCCAGCAGATTTACACTGAAAACAGCTGAATTACACTGGAAAGTCAGTGTAAAAGAGCCATGGTTAGGGGCAGAGTCGGAGTTTTTGCACATTAATGCAAATTACTATTTTTGGTAGCTGCAAAGCAACACAAAAGCTGTTTGATGCATGCCTGCGTGGCAGGGCAGGAGCCTCCTGAGGTGGCCCATGAGCCCTAAGCAAGGAGAAAATGATGGCCAAAGAGAGTCCCATGGAGCATCCAAGGGCTCCTCATACCTGGGGCAGCAGGTCCATGGGGCAGAGATCTCCCACAGCCACCCAAACCCAAACTACGGAGGTCCTGCAATTCCACATGCAGTTGCTGCCATTGCTCTTGCCCCGTTGTTGCCTGCAGCCCCAGCATCCCTCCTCACCCAGATTTCTCCCAGCAAGAGCTGGCTCTGCAGGCATATGCACCCATCACAGCCCCCTCTACCTCTGCACACCCATGCCGTGACCTCCACAACCGCTTCATGCCTCTCACCACTTCTCTGCCTCTTCTTCGTTGGTACTGTAAACACACATGCATGTGCCTCATCCCTTGCACCCACCCCGTGAGCCCGCTCGGACCTCTGAGTGCTTTCGTCTCTTGTCAACAAAGATTGCTGGAGGGGATATCACCATACTGGTATCCCTAGCAACTGGGGTACAGGGCTGCATTGCTCTGCACATACGAGGGGGCAGAAGTGGCAGGGGTTGGCTGCAGACCTACAACGGAGATCTGCTGGGAAGTACGGGAACCCACGTGCAGAACAACTGCATCCCAGTGAATAAAATGTCAACGGACAGAGAGAGGTGAGAAATGAAACACAACTAGGCATGAGATAAAAGCACCAATTGCTTGGGATGGGTTACAGGGAAAAAACTGACCATGTGTATAGAGTGTATTATGTAAATAGGTGTATTTTATGTAAAAGCATGCAGACTAGATGCCAGCAGGCTCAGATTATCACAGGAAAGGAGATATAAGGCAGCTGAGAAGCACTGATTTCGAGTAGCTGAGGGGCTGCTCTAAGTTAGGTGGGAAACAGGCTCCCCCCTGATGCCCTAGGAACGAGAGGAGTTTAAACCCAGCCCTACTGCTTCCCCAAGGCTCACACCATCGGGTGTGCTGTGGCAGGGAAACTGCATTTCTACAAACCTTTCTCCTTTCAGGAAGGCAAGTACTTTGTCTATTTAGCCAAATAACCAGCATTTACTTCCTCCACCCTTCAAAAAGCCTGCTCTGCTGTACGCCAGGGCAGCTCGGGTCCTTGCCCCTGCTCCTTTTCTCCGTCGCAGCCATTCTGCCGGTCCTCAGGCTTGCCTAACCTGGCTCCCCATGCCCTGGAGTCACTCCAAAGCTCACCATAATCACTGCAACCCCTTCCACCAGCTTCAGTGACTACCCAGGGAGGTGTCAATGCCAAGAAGTGGGTCTCGTGAAATCTGTCCCTAATGCTCTCTGAGGCAGTACCTATTTATAATATCCAAGAGCAAAGCATAGATCCTTTTTTTTTTAACCCCTCTGGCTTAGTTTTCACATTTCCTAGTAAATGGCTACATCTTGCAGCTCCTTGAAATGTAAGTGCCATGGACCTCTCAGCCTAGGTGTATTTTATCATCCTTTTCAAGCCTGAGACAGTTTTTCTGAGCACTAAGTCTCAGCACCTGAATCTTCCACTTGCCCACCTCACCAGGCAAATTCTTTAGCTGGGGTGGTTCCCTGGAAGCCCCCAGGGTTTCAGCTACTGACTTCTGCTAGAGATCAGACCTATTGATTTCACTTGAGTCATGCTATTTATTGGGAGAGAATGGCAGGAGGAGGTGGGCTATCTGTGGCATACAGTGCTACTTATGGTGCATCTCAGAAATGGGCAACCCACGCAGAAAATTCTCTTTATGTGGGTGAAAAAGAGGGTGAAAAAAACCAAAATCAATCAAGAGTTGCTGGCCACCTACATAAATGTATGCAGAACACATGCATACATCAGGAGGGTCAGACTATCATTATCCTGTGCAATTCCAGTGGTGTCAACCCAGAATTGCTCCTGGCTGCAGCTGAAATCCGGATTAAACACACCATAGCTGTGGCAGAATACAACCGGCTAAGGATTGGTTTCACGTCTACGGGGCATAAAAACTATTTGTCATGCGCTTTTCTTGTATTATTATCTTGAGGAGAGGTTTGATCATTTGGAATTTGAATTCTTCACACGGCAATGCAAACCTGGCACAGCGGGGTTTGCTCTCTACACCTACGGAGCTTTAAATTTCCTTCCACTTTGACAATTCTTCCCCCCTCTCTGCGTAAATCCCAGTCTCTCACAGTCTCTTTCGGTTTGGCCCCTCACTTTTAACATAGAAAGGGTCACTTACGATCATCACTGAAGTCATCCACTAGTATGATTTCACGGACGAGGTGCACTGGGGTGCGGTTCAGCACGCTAAAGAGTGAAGAGAGAAAATCCATGACAGTGCTTGACCAACTCAACAACTCGGCAAATGGAGCAGGAAAGCCTAGGAACCGATCCCTGCCAAAGCACAGAAGACCAGTCTTGGATTTTGAGAAAGGATTTACTAGATAAGACCCAGAAACCACCCCCCAGTAAACTACAGTGCCCAGCTATCAGGTCCCTGTAGCCTGATCTAAGAGCTGAGCACCCGGTATTCCTGGGAAATAGCTGAGATTCACCCTTACCACCTTTGTGAGCAAAAGCAGAGCAGCATGTAAAGCCAAGAGAAACCGGCTTTTCAGCAACACGCACATCACACCACGTTTGCTAACAGGGCTTACAGCAAAACTGCCGTCACCCCACCACCTCTCCTGGGGCTAATGATACAGTGTCCGCTGACAGCAGGGCCAACACAGAGAAAATTACCCAGCTCAAACCCATCTTTACAGAGCTCAGAGCCATGGGAGGACAGCTCCTGTTTTTATCCGTGAGCCGATTGTGTTTCAGAGACTGCCGAGAGGATAAGAGCAGGGTTGGCGCACACCTATTTAATGAAAGAGAGGCTGGAGGATGTGGTTCACGGCTCCCTCCAGGTGGACAGACACTGTGAAAAGTGGCTGAAAGCTACAATCTTCCCTTAATTATGCCACCACGGGTCTATTATTATTATTATTATTAAGAAGTCTAGACCTGTTCTATCCCTTTCTTGCATGGTGCAGAGGTCAGCAGAATTACATGTATTTAAAATCCTGCCCCAGCAAAGAGTCAAGGCTGACTTCTTGAAGCAGAAACCCCAGGGCATCCCAAAAATCTCCTAAGCGCTTGACTTGGGCTTTGATAATGCCAGTTGGGTTGTACGGGCTTTTCCGGCTTTTAAACTTCTTTGCCTTCATCCTGAGCATGGTTTCTTTTTCACATGGGATTTAAAATCTGTCCCCCCAAATTTCACACCTGAGTCTGCCTTCTGGTCTGGGTTAGAAAAAACCTTCAAACCTGCCACTGGCATAAGAGGGCAGACACCCTGTGAGCCAACAACCCTGAAGCCCCCGATACCTCCAGACCCTTATTGGCAGGTTTCCTTGGTCTCTCAGGCTCCCAAAGCTCCTGCAAAGAGCCTGGAAGTCTGGAAAACTACCTCCCTGGACCAGACCCCAGTCAAGAGGGCTGTGAAGGGCAGGATCTCCGGGGGACCTGGGTGCTCAGGAGCCACCAGCCCAGCTGGTAGGCACCCAGAGGGGTCTCACGGCATCATCCCCGGATATCTGAGGACATTCACCCAAAGGGCTGCATTTCTCTGATGAAACCTTCTTGATGAGAAACCACAAGCCCACCCCACCCAGGAGGGCTTGGAGTATGTATGCCTATTGCCGGGTGCCTGCTGCCTGTGCTGGTGTACCCCCACCCCACCAGGTGCTGGAATTACAACCCTCCAGAGAAAAAGAGTTAAGCCAGATTTTTTTTTTGGAAGGAGAACAGGACATCCCAAGGCAGATACTTGAAATGGATCCTCCCTCCACGGTTTGGTTAGTTGGCTTTTTCCCCCAGCAGAAATCCTGAAAAAAGGGGGGGGTTATCTCAGACCAGAGTGCATAAAGCTGGCACTTCCCTCATGGAGCTCCTCAAAAATCACTTCCAAGACCTACATTCCCTGGAAACACAATCCCTGCTTCCTCCAGTTTCAGGATCTTGGCAAAAGCCATGATTTTCCCCCCACTTCAGATGCCTTGCATGTTAAGAGGTGGGCAGGAAGAGAAAGCCTCCCGGGGTGGGGAAGAAGAGGAAGTGTCTGTCCCCTAAGCAGCAGTCATGGTGGGAGCCCTAACAGCCAGGAGCTGCTGTGACCACCCCGGCATCACTAAAGCTTGCGCCAAGCAGGGTTAGACAGCACCGCCTCACCAACACCCGCAGCTTGCACAAAGTATTAGAAAAAGTGGCGGAATGCCCCTCCTCCTGCTGGGACACACAGAACAATTTAGATGTGCTGTTCCCACCTGTCAAGTGTTTTTTAATTATTATTATTAATAGGTTTGTTATTTTTAAAAAATCCCCATATGTGAGAGCTGAGTTCAGCAAATTACCGCAGCTGAGCGCCAGTACAGAGAGACAGGAGAGCAATATCACGCTCAGTGGAATATTTAACAAGCGCTGATTGCCTGGAAACCTAAGTTGGTGAAACCTGCAGGAAAGAAGCAGACTCGTAAAAAAGCCAGAAAAATAAATAAATAACCCTCCAAGAGTGGGAGGCGGGGAGGCAGCGGGCAACTTGAATATTCAAAGCCTGCCTCCGCCCAGTCTCCCCTACAGATCCGGCTGCTGGAAGTGCAATGCAGGGCTTAAGTCTAAAGGAAGGTGGTTGCAATGGGGCCGATTCTACTTTTGCTGGTACCAGCAAGAATAACTCAACCAAAACCACTGCCCTGGGCTGTAGACTCAGACCTGGGCTCATAGCGGTACTCAGTGCCTTGGAGGAATTTCCCCCAGGGCAGTTCTTATGGAAGAAAATCCAGCATGGACCATTTTCAAGGCACTGGGCTGGGGAGGTGTGCAGCCCAGTCTCTGCTCAGCTGCAGGCTCCTGCCATTCCCAGGTCAAGCAGTTTGCTGCCAACTCTGTGCCTCAGCTTGCCACCCTGTAAATCAGCGATGATGTCCCCTGAATGCCAACGATGGCCATCTGTGGGATGCAGAGGGTTGACCAGAGCAAGGGGGGAAAAGTCAGCATGCTGACTGACAAGGGAAGGATGACTCCAGGGATTGCTCTGGCTCCATGAACCGTCATCCTTCCACGGAGTTAATGACAGACACCACCGTGAGTGACGCAGCATCCCGTGGCACAGCAAGCAGCCTCAGCCCACACCATTGCAGCCCTCTCCCATCGCTTCCGTTGTGGGACTTACTCACTGCACGACACTCTCCCAAACCCCAAGTGAACAAAGCCCTGGTGAGGGTGGTCCAAAGGCTGGGTCTACCACAGCTCTAAGGGCCCTGTTGTCCACTGATTTCAGTGGGCTTAGAGTTCATTATTGCCCTTGCAAGTCTGCAGACACCTGCAAGCCCCCAAATTGCTACTAAGCTAAGGGCCACTTGCTGCAGGCAGAAAGAGATCCACAGCAAAAGCTGCAATGCCGTGACCACAGCCCACTTCCCAATGCAGCTGAGGGCAAGCGTGCCGGCTTTTCAGCAAAGCCAAATTCACATCTCCAACGCATTTCTTACCTGCACTCTATTAATCACACGGTAACGCACCCGTGCTGCTGGAAACACAGGTGATTATAAACATCCCTCCTGTGGCACTCATCAGGGAGGATGGGAAACAGAGGCACTGAATCCTGCACGTTTTCGACATTACAGGTTTGTTTTTTTCAGATAGACATAAAAGCATTTTTAAAAATTCAAAGCCAGCTTTCCTATTACTCATGCCTTTGCTCAGCTTTGATTTTTTTTTTTTATACTTTCTTTTCTTTATGTGTGTGCATGGGGTTTTTTTTTTACCTTTTATATGGGTAAATCAGAAGACAATTAATATTATAGTGCTTTGAAGTACCTCTGGTATTTATAGATTTTTTTTTCCCTGAAATCAAATGTAAGTAGATATACTGCAGTGATGGACATATTTTAACAAATCAAAACAGCTTTTAAGTTCTGTTGAGCCAGAGATGACAACACTTTCTCCCTTAAATGGCCAAAAGACCTGTTACCAATGAAATGAAAACTCATGCCTCTAGTCCAGAAAGTGCTTATGCTTACTCAACCCATTAAGACCAGATTCGTTGCTGAATTATCTTGAAAAGTTAATACTCAAAGTTTCTTTGTTTCAATGGATTTAGCAGACATTATGCAGATGTAGCCATGCAGAATTTCACCTTACATTTTCACCGTAAGGTCCTTCTTCTGTCCTCCTCAACAATTTGTTGGGATCCTTTTCCACCTACCCAGAGGTAAGCACTGGATCCAACAATTTCATCTCCAAATAAATACCAGTGCAAAAGTCACCCTGACATGTAAGACACGGAAAATGTTTCCAGGGAGGACTTCAGACCTTCTGACAGAAGATCAGTATGGTTTTAGTCAACACCCAGAGTACCAGTTGCTTTAGAGAGGTGGCTGTGGACATCGATCCTCTGGAACTCATGAACCTGTTAATTCTTGCCATGGAAAGACATTGAGACTTCTTAGGGGAAAAAAATACACCTTTGGGGGTATAATAAAGTGTTGAAAGGGCCAAGGGTCACAATTATCAAAATCAGACCAAAAGCACAGAGAGAAAGTGCCCACCAAAATGAACTGCTTCAACAACCCAAAATAGCTAATTATGTAGGAAGAGAGACATCACACCAAGAATAACCATAATGAGCTTTGATTACACTGCAGCTTTTGCATTTTATTCTTTCAAATACCCACAAAGCTCTTTGAAATTCAAGAGTTCTCTTGTGTTAACATCAAAAGGTAAAAGCACATGGAGGGCTGTGTACTTAGTCACCGTGAGAGATGATTAGCAAATTAAGAAAAAAAAAGTCCAGGGTTTAAGCAAAAAGGAGGAAAAAAAAAAAAAATAGTTGGCACAAAGTGCTAATTATACAGTTTCTATGCAACACCTGGCTTGGTTTTGCTTCTTTAATCAGACTCGTTTCAGTTATGGCAGAGGCTCTATACAGTGTCACTGCTACCTATGGAAGGAGGTGCACGTCTTTGTCATTTCCCTGACTCAGATGTGTCTGGATGCAGACAAGGTAGTGGCATGAGGGGAAGGTGCAAGGTGCTGGCTATCCAGAACCTCACTTCTCCTACTTACAAGCATGGGAAAATGAAAGGCATGATATTCTCCCCACTAATTAACGATCTAAATATTTGATGTGGTATTCACAGCACTCGCATTAGGACTTTTGCCAAAGGATGTGTTTTGGTTTGGCAGCGAGAGGTAAATAATTAAGTCTCCTTATTCCTGTTCTGAGTTCCCCAGCTGCAAGTTTGAAGAATAAATAAACGAAGACCACTCAGCAGGGTAAACAGGACTGTCTCACCCTCTGCCCAGCAAGTCGCTGGCACAACAACCTCCTACACTCCTCTCCTGCCCAGCCTTCCCCAGCGCTGACCAGCCATCAAACTCCCAAAATTGCATTGCTGCAGAAAGTCACAGCATGGTGGTCTCTGATGGTCCGGGAGCAGAGCAGAGCATCACCCCAGGCTGCCTGCAGTTCTGCCTCCCCCAGCTCTGCCTCCAGGGCAGGCAGTGTTTCTCTCCTTCCTGCTTCCAGGGATGCTCCCAGGGACGGGGCACACACCAAGCCTTGCTCCCCGCAGACCTTGGCAAGGGATGCCACGCTGCACCAAATCCTGAAAGCACAACTGGTACCCCAGCTGTGGCCACATCTTGGCATGTGAGCATGCCGATGCCTGCAGAGGAGGGACAGCAAAGGAAAAGGGATGATATTCTCATAAGCAAGCCATGCAGTAGATCCCCCTAACCACAAGGATTAGAAGATGGGGAGGCACTATCACCCATCGCTGCCAAGAATCCCAGCACCCAGCACAGCCCCAGGTGATGAGGAGCGCATCTTTCCCAGCCACGCTGCTGCTTCTCCTCCAGTGACTGCTATGGCCTTGGGGACATCCTTAAGCTCTCCTGCTGGAGGAGCTGGGCAGCTAGAGCTAGCTGGGTAATGAGCTGGATTCCCTTCCTAAATCCAGGCTAGCACAGGAGGGAAGGAGAGGAAAGAAATTGTTTGGTTTATTTTTTAAATGCCTCTGTATTGCTTATTCCCTCCCTTGCTCCTGCCTTCCCTCCTTGGGTTTACTCACACAGTTCCATCCCTGTATTGTTGGAGACTCTCATCATCTTTAATGCACTGAGCCTTGGAGCTTGAAATACGTGAAACCGAACCGCAGGAGGATAAGAAACTTGCCCAAGGTAATTTGAAAAGTGAGTGGCTGAAACAACAACCCAACTGTCCGCACAGTAAAAAAAAAAAACAACAAAGTCTCTTTGCTGTTCATCATTTCCTCCTTTCTGGCCTCTTCTCCCCTTTTCTATTTCCCTTTCTCACGACATCCAGCCCGTGCTACCTGGACACTTGTACATATACACAAGCATAGATACATAATGCATTTAGAAATGCTGACTACATCATTTGCAGAGATTTGGGCATTCGATTAATTTAGCTTTTTTTTTTCCCCTCCTTTTCTTCCAGCTGGCAAATGGTCAGAGAAAAGATCATGAAACTTTTAAATGAATTCATTATTCAACACAGTCCACTAGCTTTTCTCAATAGCTCTGACGATGCAAATTGTTCATAAATGAACCGTCCCAAATGCTCGCAACATGACTTGCATAAGGGGTGCTGTGGAGGCCACGTGTTGGCACCTCTGCTTCATGGGTCAGAGCACTCGCATCCTCACCAAGAGCCACATGTGACACACTGAGCCTGCAGTACAGCTCAGCCTCAGCACACGGTGAGCATTAAAGCTCTCAAGCACCTAGGAAAAGCTCAGGAATAGCAAAATCCCTCCTGCTTGTCATGTACGTGGTCCCTTCTGCAAGAGCTGATTTCCTCCCCTGCTAGAGGGTGCCTTCACCAGCATTTCTCTCTGCCACTCCTCTGTGTTTACATGGGGTCCTGTAAGAAACGCTCCCTTTGCAGGGACAGTGCCCCACCACCCATGGCTTTGGACAAGCCAAGCAATGTCCCTTTGCCCTGTTTCTTGCTCCTGCCACGGCAGTTAACTGAGAACATTAATTCTGCAATGAGGCTGGAAAACCCAACTTGCTGGAACTCAGAAAACCAGGTTTGCAACCCAAAATCTTCCACCAGCTACAGACAAATCACCTCTCTGTTTCTCAATCTGTCCGTCTGTCACCTGGGTTATACCAAGAGTGCACCATGGAAACGTAGTCAGGAGAACAGTGTAGAAGAGGTGCCCATTTTACTCACTGCTGTGCTCAAAGTGCTTGGAGACACTTGGCCACAGACTGCTCCAAAAGGCTCAAAGTAGTGTCAGGAGGACAGAGTTTGTTTTGAATGGCCATAGAAAATGATCCATGTTGTTACAGCCACCGTGGGATGGAGTTATCTGGAAGATCTAATTAAACTAAGCATTTGCCAAGCAAGGGGGAAAAAAACCAGAGCAGTCAGAAGGCACATCAAATTAAACTACAGAGGCTGAAGAGGCAGACGAGCTCTCAGCTGGGTCCAAAAACAGGCAGGGAGGTGGCAATATGTGCACAATCATAGCTGCAGAGGAGCAGAGCAGGAGCCACGTCACCAGCATGACTTGCAGCCAAGGGCTGGTACCCTTAGGGCCAGTTGGATCGAAATACTGCATCCAGGAGGAAAACAATGAACCCTGATGCCAGGAGGCCACCTCTAAGCCATGGGGACCAGAAAAAGGAGGGTGAGCTCAGGAGAGCTAAGGATCTCAGTCCCGGGAGAGGCAGGGGAGATGGGGACCCAAGGCTGTCATCTCGGTTCCTTGCTGCCCAGGCTTGCCTCTGCAGTGCAGCTCGGTGGGATGCTCCTCAGGGCTCTGGCACCATTTGGAGACCAGCCTGCAGGAAAGGGGGCTCAGAAGGGGCTCCAGAGCTGGGGAAAACCTCCCCACAGACAAAACACGAGCACTGGAATTGCTGGGGCACGTGAGCAGGGAGGAGCAGTGGAATGGGACAAAGCTGTGGTGGAAATCACACACAACCAGGTAAGGAAGGCAGTAAAGCCAACTAATCAAGTCAAGCAATGAAAAGAAGAGGAACAAGGAAGAAAGTCTTTTTATAGCTGGAAATCAGAAACTTCAGAGGACAATATCCTAGAGGAAGAAGGAAAAATTTAAAACTACCTGTGTTTCTAACCTTGCCATCATTGCAATAAACAGTTCTCTAATGAAACCAGATATGGGGGATCCAGGCATAAGAGCCGTATCATGGGTCTAACATCTCTCATATGACAATATCACTCATGATTGTACCTGCCAGAACAGTCAAGTGCTGAGTTATAGGGAGAAATGAGATTAAAGTCCATGCCTGCACTTTACATGTTATAAGCAACCTATATCTCAGGGGCTAGAGGACTGTACTTGGCTTTGCCTTACCAACTCTGTTACAATGGGTTCTGGGGAATGGTAAACCTATGCAAGGCACCGTAAAGATAAAAGAGAAGGTCCAGGATCAAGGAAGTCGTACACAGCATCGAGTGTCAGTGCTATGCACATGCAAAATCCACGTACCCTAGAGAGAGAAAGCAGCAACAGATTATTAAGTGCGAAGCAAAGAAGATGGGATTGGGCATTGTCCTGGTTTCGGCTGGGTTAGAGTTAACTTTCTTCCTAGTAGCTGGTATAGTGGAATGTTTTGGATTTAGTATGAGAAGAATGTTGATAACACACTGATGTTTTCAGTTGTTGCTAAGTAGTATTTAGACTAAGTCACGGATTTTTCAGCTTCTCACGGCCAGCCAGCAAGAAGGCTGGAGGGGCACAAGAAGTTGGGAGGGGACACAGCCAGGGCAGCTGACCCAAACTGGCCAAAGGGGTGCGGTATTCCATACCATGTGATTTCATGCCCAGTATATGAACTGCGCAGGGTGGCAGATCACTGCTCAGGAACTAACTGGGCATCAGTCAGTGAGTGGTAAGCAGCTGTATTGTGCATCACTTGTTTTGCATATCCCAATTCTATTATTATTGTAATTTTATTATCAATATTATCATCATTATTATTATTTTCTTCCTTTCTGTCCTGTTAAACTGTCTTTATCTCAACCCATGAGTTTTACTTTCTTTTCCCAATTCTCTTCCCCATCCCACCGTGGGGGGTGGGGGGAAGTGAGCGAGCTCAATGGTGCTTATTTGCTGGCTGGGGTTAAACCATGACAGGCATGAAACCATAAAACAAAGCAGGAATTCAATTTCAGGACTGTCAAACTCACTTGTGGCACTAGGTACGTTCACCTGAGGAAGGATGCTGTTTTCAGAGAAGACCCCAGTGAGGACATGACAGTGAACAGGGCACAGCTGAAGCCTCCCCCCAACCACCAACCCCAGTCTGACCAGTACCAAAGATGGCAAGGGGTCCCTGGGGATGCCAGGGTTTAACTGACAAGGCTTGCAGCAGGGCACAAACCTTTCCTATGTGGGCATGAGACACACCTGCAAAACACTTATTACAGGCACAGAGCTGAGCACACCCAAACTCGCTACAGAGGAACCCACCAGCTGAGACCTGGAGATAGACCCCTCAAAGGTCACTAAATCTTCCCACAAGAGAACTTGCAGATTCAAGGCACACATTGGGATTAAATGCTGATTTCAAAAACCTGCAATGAAAATGAAGCCTTTAGTCTATCCCCTACAGCAAAACACAGCCAAGAACAAACCGACAAATGAAGGAATGGCCACATGCCCAGAGTGCTCCACCGTGTATCCAGAGGAGTACAGAAACCATCCTTGAAAATCTAGTCTGCATGTGCACCATTAGGGCTTCTAAATTAGCAAGCCTTTCTGGCACTTGACGGGTCACTGGAGGAGCTCAAACAGCAGTACTAGAGCAGACATCTGCAGAATAATAGCTGTCCCTAGACGACTGGGACAAAATATAGCTGAGCACTGATACCCAGCTTGATATAAAGCCTCTTATCCCCAGATTCTGTCTAATCTGCTGCTGCTCGCCCAAGAGCACCCTGTGCTAGGCCCTGCAAAGGGAACACAGCTACTTACTTTCCTGAGCATCCCACTGCAAAACCTACTCCTCAGAGACCAGGTTTCATGCTAATTTCTCCCAGTAATCATTTGAGACTGTAACTGGTAGGTCCAGTGCCATTGCTGCAGCAAGTGCAAAGAGATCCTGCCCTTACCCATGAAAATCTCTAGCCCACTCATCCTTTTTTAAGAGTATTTATAAATAAGAGCTTTTCCAGCAAACCAGGAGCTCTTACCTCCGAATCGTCCTTAGCAGGGTTGACCTGGCCTCATTGTGGAAGGTGATGATGATGCTGGTTGGTGGGAGGTCCTGGCGATAGTGCAAAGTCGTACACCTGGAGAGGGAGAAAGAGGAAAAGGCTGTTCAGGTGCTGGAATTTAAAGTGGGAGCTCAATTCATTAACACAGGCAGCAGAGTCCATCAGTAGATGGTCCTCCAGCTGTTAAAAAAAAAAAAAAAAAGAAGAGTTTTGCTGTGTGAATGCTTTCTGAAGGAGTTCAGAAACTGCCAAGTAAGTCGGTGAAGATTAAAGCAGCAAAAAGAGCTTAACTGCCATCAATAGGAAGGGATGAGGAAGGAGGCACCCAGCTTGCAGCCCTTTTCTCTAACCATTGCTTCCCAACTAGCACACCCTCCTGGTGCTACCAGCCTCCCCCACCAACAGGTAGGGGGAAGATTAAAGGCCCTCCCTTTTTATACCAGTTAGGACAATGCCAGCAAAGATGCTCCTCACTGACGTTAGCATGATGGGATCAGAAATGAGTCCTTCACGCCAAAGGTAAGGCACAGGTGAGGTGCTTGCAGAAGGCCAGCTGCAACTCTTATGCTGCCTCGGTGGCTTTGTGAGCTTCATGGGACTTTTGGTGCCATCCCAGAGGTACTGGGTTATCATGATGAGGCTTTTTTCTTTCTTAAACTGAGGCAGGGGCCCAAGCACTCTTGCACCCACCTGGCTGGTGGCACTGGCAGAGGTAAGAGCATCATTGCAGCTCTAGCTCTGGGCTGCCTCACTCCCACCTCACGAGGCAGCAATTTCCACCAGCTGGCTCCAAGGTAAGCCAAGTCCTGTGTCTAAATTGTTTCCTTATTCATTCTGCCTTAATGGCATAACCTGACTACACGGAAGACTGGGCTTTAACACTTTCCAAGCCACCCTGCAGAAGATGAAAACCCACAAGTGCAACCACAGCCCCTGCTGCGTCCTTCCCAGGAGGAAACATCATAGACTCTGTAATTACTTTGACCTTTAGCTGATGAAATTTGTGGCTTTTATAGACCAACGCCAACATATTCCTAGCTCAGGAAATCCAGACACACCTCTTACATCCGTGCTGTCCTTTCCAGGTCCCTGTCAGTCCCTGTGATGGCCTTAAGATGACACACCAGTGGCAGGAGGGCACCCCATGCCCAGCCTGATGAACTTCCCGTCACAGCCATCGTGTCCCCTCCCATCCACATGCTACTCGACTGCTCTTGTGTCACTCCCAGGTGCTACCACTACCATCCTCAAATGAAGCAGAAAAGAGGACTGAGCAACCACTCTTTCAACAAACCATCAGTTTTCTCCCCCAAAGCTTTGGACCACAGCATCTGCAAGGCAATGTAGAAACAGATGGAAAAATTAAGTTGGAGATGGAGAGAGGAAAGCAAGTAGGAGTAGCCAGATACTGCTGGTTTATGCTATCAGCACAGCATGTTGCACCTCAGAAGTGGCAAAATGCTTGAGATACTCTTTTTAACGAGTTTTTTCATCTTTTCATTTGGAAATTGCATTTCTGATTATTTACAAAGTGAACTAAATGAAAGGAAAAAAGAGTGCGTAAGAGGTGAAATAATTCCAGAGGTAAGGAAAATAAGGACATCTTGGGTGGGACAAAACATGTGCAAGCTCACGCTAAATCAGTTGCTGCTTTCTCTTATTGTTTCACTCAAAACCTTTCTCAAATCCTGCCTCAACTTGACCAAAGCAGATTTCCCATTACTACCCTGTTCTTTCAGAATAGTCACCAACCCCAGAAATTCATCATTGAACCAATTCTAATTCTAGGCCCATCTTCAAATGATGCCAAAGCTGCACAGCTGCTCCACATGCAGGAGAAAATTCAGTAACATTGCCCCATGCGACAACACCCTCATTCATCAAAGTTACATCTCAGGGATGCTAAAAACAGAGTGTTTCTGAATTACTAAACAGCCCAGGTCATGCCCTGAGCTGCTCATCTGGGTCATTGTGGCCCCTTGAATCATCTAGTAACCAACTTCAGCTGAGCTTTCCCAACCTGACACCATGAGAAGCTGCTGCTGCTGCTGCTCAGTGCCTTTTTTGCCATGCTCAGGCTCAGCTCTCGCTTGCTTTGCAGAGCTTCAGGGACAGACTATGACAATTGCTCTCCCTGTGCTATTTATACACTATTATCTCCTAACTATTCCCAGATGCGTGTCCTTCCACCCACTTCCAGTGCGGCATCAGGAGGGGTTCTGTGGAGCAAACAAGGGAAGCTATTTCTGGAAAAGAATGAAAGAGGGTGAAAAATACAAAGTCATCAATACTTTACTTACGTTATTACGATAGTTAAGGAGCTAATAAATAAAGCTGCAATGGATGTGTGCTGTATCACCCACCAGTAGGACTGCTGGGCATACGCATGCTGGCTGAGCCTGTCAGCGATGTGATGAAGGCTCCCCATGCATGACAACAACTTGCTTTTTAAAACTCCAGTTGTCTGTGCACCAGATCAGCCTAACTAGACAACGTGCATGTGGGAAACACTGAAATGTCATATACGAGCACCTCCAGAGCTTGGTCACTGGCTCTGTGACTCACACCTGAGTTCTGCCTAATGAGGCTCCTCGCATCCCAAAGACGGGACTGATGACTGCGCTGCTGCTATGGAGCAGGCAGGGACCCGGCAGCATCCCCAGCCTCGTTTCGCCTCTGTGACCAGCACTGTGCCGCAGGTAGGGCTCATCTCCCCAGAAGCAGCCTGCAAAGGGTTAGGCTGAGCTGCTGCATCTGCCAGGGCTCCTCTGGGGTCCCTATGTGGCCCTGACGCTGCCCTTGCGCAGGATTTTACACACGGGCCCTTCTTTCAGGAGCCCTCCCAAAGTTTCCTCCAGTTGGTCCCTTTTTTTTTTTTTTTCCCCTTCCTCCCCCAGTGTAACTGCAGCTAAACATCCTGGCTCCCCAGAAGGCAGATTTCAGTTTAAGTTGTTGACTACAAGTGTTTTTTTGGCACTTGCTTGGGTAATAAAAACCACAGCTTGGAAAAGCATTAAATCCAGCACGTCCAGAATTATTTTGTGTGACAATTACATCTGGGGTAATTTCAATTTAATACCTCACTGCAAGTGAAAATTGCAGCATGCAGCCCTAAAATTGCTGTAATAATGAAAATAAACCTGCTAAGAGCTGCCTGTGCTACCTCAGGCTGTCACTGGATAAACGTTTTGTGCTGCTTATGGTATTTCATAGGTCATCCAATTGCCAACATGAAAAAAACCCCCAAAAACAACACCCACAACATTTTCAGGAAACCAATGAAAGTTTGAGGGTTGGGGTTTTTTTAGATTGTTCCCCCAAAAAAAAAAAAAAAAAAGTAATAACTGCATTGCTTATATTTGCAGTGTGTTGAAATTCACTGGCTAAAGCCATTTAAAGTTTCATGCTTTGAAACCTTGCTGCAGGACTGGGGAGGAATCTTAGCACAGCAAGTGCTAGCAGGAATGCTGCCAAGCTGAACTGCCTGCAATGTGGGCTGCTCCACCAGCTCACAGCATCCGGGGGGCCAAAAGAAAACAGAAGCTAGGCTGGCCTGCCCTAAAAACCCCAGAGAGAGCATCCAGCTGGAGAAATAATTATTATTTCCTACTGCAAACCCAGAAGTCAAATTTTCATTTGATGGGAAGTTTCACTTCTCTGTTTTAAGGTTATTTCCCATTCAAATTTGAAGTAATTTCAGCATCAGAAAGTTATGACAGGGGCATTCTGGCTGCAGACACTTTAAGAATCACCCTTGGAAAATCCCAGCCTGGACTGGCTGCTCGCCGTACTTCCTTCAGGGTGGAAGGAGCAGCACATCTCATCTCTTTCCCAATATGCCGTTAACAGCTCAGGAATAAATTATGGTACACCCATTGCAGGGACAGGGAGCAGACAGCCAGAGCCCTGCATTCCTAGCAGGAATCACAAAGCCCTCCCGCAAAGTCCCAAACTTTGGACGCTCCAGTGTTCCTCACAGGCCTCCGAAGTCCCTCACTGACTTTTTTTCTTGGGTTGCTTTGACCCTTGTGCTCCTGGTGAGCGATGGGGTATCACACCCCGGCAGCTTCTGCACACAGCCACCCCTGCATCCCAAGAGGTCCTCCGGATGGGGCAACGCACACACATTCCCAGAGCACTTCAATGCATTTTACGTTTAAAATGGCAGACTTAACTCATAGTGTCCCTCACCAAACCAAAGCTCACCTCAGAAACACCACTACACAGCACAATGGTAAAGACTAATGGTGTGAACAGAGATAGACCCTGTTCCTCAGCCTCTCCTGGTCCACCCTAAGCTCATCCAGAGTGTGTTTTCTCCTTGACATCTGCCATTGTGCACCCATAGAGCTGTGCCACGTCTCCCGAAACCCACCTCTCAGGCTCACCCTCTCCTGTGTCTCGTTAACTTCCTTCAAGAGGTGATTACCCTCATCCTGCTCCCCCAGCTTCCCCTGCCAGGCTTCTGTTCATTCCTTTTTTCTGCTTTGATGGCCACCACTTGCCAACAGCTCTGCTTTGAATTTTTAACATTTTCCATAAGTTCAAACTCTCCCTTAACACAGCTCACCACTTCCAAAGTGCTCTCTGCATATTTATTTTGAACAGCCTGCCGCATTAGGCAGAGCTACACTATCTTTCAGCTCCCTCCTGGCTCCCTCCCTTCTCCTTGGAAACACGTGGGAGAGCAGTCTCATCACCACACATCTAAACCACAAGTATTTGGGTTTGTCTCCACGCTGTGCACTCGCAGGGATCTCCCTCTCACATCAACCCAGAGGACAGGGACCTGCCATCAGAAACAGTATGGGTTCACACCACCACTGATGGACAAACCTATGAGCAGTCTGGGTTTCAGATGACATTCCTCACGTCTGACTAGCTCTCCAAGCTTGATGGCTGTCTTGAGCGGACAAGTGCAAGAGTCATGTCACAACAGTGCAACTACCATGAGCTGCATGTTATAGACTTGGATGCTCCACCGGAAGCAGAGAACAACTTGGTGGAGAAAGAGGAAAAGCATAAAAAGTCCTTTTAGCTCACAGAAAAAGTGAACTAAATTACACACATCTCCACAGCAACTTCGAGGAAGTGTTAGTACTAATGTAAAAGCTCTCAGCTCACACCCATGCTGGAAGAAGAGATCTTGCCAGCCTGGTGCACACCTCTGAAGGGACTCAGCCAGTCAGGACTGGAGCAAGCCCCTGCTCCAGCCTGGCCTTGGGCTGGACCAAGTCATCCATGCCTGGGAGAAGCCTCTACAGATTTGCTCAGGCTACACACCAGTCAGTCAATGACCGCCTCCCAGGGACCTTGCTGTCACCCCACACCCAGATGGAGAGGCAGAGTAGCAGGGAAAGTGGAGGAGAAAGACCAGAGGTGCTGAAAACATGTCTATGCCTTACCAAAGGGACAGGAGCTAGCCCACTTCTGTAAATGGGTGGCAGTCCAGGAAAGAAAAACAAGGAGAGCTTTCTTTTACCATTTTTCTTCCTTCTCATGAAAACCAGCTCAGCCCTCTCTGGTTTGAGCTGCTTCACCTAACTATTGTGGCCAGGCATCCTTGGTGTAGTCACTGCAATTCCTCCCTCCAGGACCCCAGAGGAAACTGGAGCAAGTCTTGACAACCAACCAGGTGTTAAAAATTACTCCCTCAGAGGAAAACGAAAATTACCGCCCTAGGGAGCGAGGAAGCCACCCACTGTAGGCAAGCAAACAGTCACCAGCGGGAAGGAAGAGAGAGTCCCAATTGCCTTGCCCCTGCCAGCAGCGAACATGCCCAGGCTCCACACACCTGCAGGGATGGCATGACATGTGGGCACCTTGGTCATACCTCTCAGGACAACCTCTCAGGGTGGCATAGACCCCAGCCAGGGGGAAACCATTGTGCCTAAACCCTATCTTTGAGCTGAAGCAAAATTACAGTCGAGTTCCATGAAAATACTCTAAAAATAGGGACCCTGGCCATGTTGCAATTCAGAGCTATATAGCAGTGTGTGTGCCAACTCGTATGGAAACTAATGAGTTCATAGAGATTACTGCTGGACAGGACCGTGCACTGTCTCACCTGACCTCTGGGTAACACGGTCTCTGGCATTTTTCCCAGTTATCTCTACATTTCTCGGTTATCCATGCATTAAGCCCAGTGACTTGTGTCTGACTGCAGAGTACCTTTCAAAAAATCATTAGTTCTTGCCCTCCAGAGATGGAAAATCCAAGAAGCACCGTTCACGTTACAGCCAATGCATCAGTCTCATATGACAGTGTAAGTGGGATACGACAATTCAGTATTTGCATGACCGAAGCACATAGAGGGGTCAGTGGCCTTCTTCATGACATTCACCTTTCATCACCACCCTCGGCTCTTCTTTGCTCTCCCTAAGCCATCCTTCCTGCACTCTACCTCAAAATATTTTGTCACTGTTTTGGGAGACCTTCAACGTCCTGCTTTGTCTTCCCAAGATATGTCAGCATCTCCTCCTCCTTCTATGGGTATGCCTTGCACCCCCTCAGTCAGGATGAGGCTGCCAAATGGAGGGCTGACCACGGTCTGCCTTGCTGCACATCTCCAGCAACACCATGCACTGGCTGGCACCCAGGGCCATGCTGGGGGATGGCTGCTAGCGGCAAGCAGGCTGCTTGCACATCCTGCACTTGAGGTCGGGTCTGGTTCAAAGACCTACTGAGAAAGCTCTGGGGTTTCTTCCATAACGCCAAGAGCTTTGATACTGACCACTCCACTAGGACATACCACAATCTGAGCGTGAACATTGCTGCTCAGAGCACATATGTGACCTTCATAGCATGATAGGAAGAGTAGTGGCTGTGGGGATTGCCACCAGCTACAGACCGTTTTGCATCTGTCCTGGTCCTGCAGGTCCACCTTAGGCTGGCCATGACTGTGGGCAGGTTGGTGCTAGCGAAACACCAAAAGGCCTAGAGGAAAGAGAGGCTGAAAAAACAGCTGGAAGGCAGATGGCTCTGGAGAGCAGCTGTGCCAAAAGGAAAGAAGGGACAAGGAGTCAGATGTCAGCTGGGGATGCCATGTGATTGCAGGGAACGCCAGCTCAAGTTAGGCTTGCCAAAGTGAAAAAATACCCTTGAGAAAGGTCGGTAGGATTTCTTTGTGCTGGACTGGTATACACCTCAGGTTTGCATTCCCAAAAAGGGACTGAAAAATCCCCAGGGTGGCATGCAACAGCCTCAGTAGCTGCTGGGGCTGGGACAAACGGGCAATCCAGAGAGGAATCCCTGGTTGAGTAGACAACTTGGGGGTGTGCAAGGGCTTGAGGGAGGGTGAGGAGGCACATCTGCAACAAATATTCAACGGTGGTGACCATCAGAGCTGACAAGGAATTATTTAGCAGGCTTTAACTAGACGTAATTGCATAAAACTGTAAGGAACACCATCAGGAAAACACTGGCAGGGCGCTGAACCAGTTCTGGCTGCAGACCAGACTCCCAGAGGAACCTGTCCAAGTCCCCACCTCTCCCCTCCCCAGCACACACTACCGCAAAAAATACTAGAAAATGGGCAAAAGAGCACTCCCGAGGGCAGGAGAAGATGCTGCCACTGATGAAAGAGGTCTTTGCAGCCTCCGTGTTCTTCTGAAGTCGATGTGCTACCATGAATGTGATGGTTACAGCTAGTGCTTGCCTGAAGTCAAGCAGCTCCAAGCCTTGGCAGGGGACGACCATACATGGTGCCCACCAAGGCAGGGACCTGCAAACGGGAACCCCAGTTCAACTCAACTGTGGGTTGACCTGAGGTCAACCTTCTTGGGTTGACCAGGAAGGACATTTTTCTACACAGCTTCTGGAAATTGAAACAGCACTATATTTGGCTAGTGCACAATTAGTATTTTCTCTAACTCACCGCCTCTTTCAGTCTCTCTTTTCCCTGCAAGACAGATATCTAAAAAATTAATCAAACGGCTAAATCTGAAGAAAGGGGGAAATGCAAGAAGGCAAAAATAACCTTCTGTGCACATGACGTGCTGCTGCCTGCAAATCTCAAAACTGATGAGATGATGCATTTATAATTTATTAAAAATTCACTGGGTTTTTGTCTTTGGAAAAGGGGAGGGGGGAAAAAAAGAGAACCTACTAAAAAGGAAGGAGAGAATAGCATGGCTGCATTTAAAAACAAGTTAAACCAGATTGTGTGCCTTGATTTTCAAAGCAGTTCATGAATAATTCAGACTTCTAGGGCCCTCCACAGACTCAGGGTCTGTCTTGCTTCTTGACTCCCCCCACTCTTCCTCAGAACTGAGACAAAAAAGAAAAAAGGAGCCAACAAAAGTAAAAAAAAGAAAACAAACAAACAATAAGAACTTACTTCATTTTCAGTAGAATTTTAAATTGTGGCCAAATTTCTGATGCCAGTGACATCAAAGGTTTTCACCTGGTGAAAGTAAAAGCAAAATCCAGCACCTTGCACCTTCCTGGAAAGCCACCAATCCTTTATTAAAGATCTTTAGAAGCCAGGACAACCTGAAATTACATTTCAGAGGGTCAGAACCACGGATGTAAAGATTCATTAGGGAGGATGCTTTCTGACCAGAGCTTCCTGGCACGATGTGGCAAATCAAAGCAGAGAAAGTCCCCATCCCCACAACTCCTCCTTAGTCAAAACTGGAGAAGCACAAACGCAACTCCACGCTGTGATAGCTCAAAACCACTTTAAGCATGCAGGGATCTGCAGCATGTACAGCAAAAATCCACCCAAATGGCCCCAAAACATTGCCTGTGATTGCCCTTTTGCTACAGCTGATGGAGTAGGACTTTAAGGTGCTGGGTAGCTGAAAAAACAAACAAGAGTTTGATGGAAGAAACTGTCTCATGGCCTTAATTATCAATAGTAGTGAGCCTCAGAGAGTTAGTTCCATGGCTTACTAATACTGGACTTCGATTTCAGCCTACGCAAACATACTGGATCAATAGAAATACTGAGACAAGCAGGAAAGTTAAACAAACAACTTCATTCTGTCTGAATTACTTGGAACAAGTTATCAAAGTAATCGATGGCATGTAATAACTATAAGACAAGTGGTCAATACGTTATAGCAGTCAAAGGTGGAGGATGGCTCTAGCAGAGAGTGATCAATGGCACCCCAGGAATGTTGAAGCACTTGCTGATGAAGTGATGTCCATCATGAAGTCATCAGCAGGCCCTGGTATGGTTCAGGTGGGCGCCGCATTGCTCCCTGCGAAGGACACCGAGACAAGCAAGGCTTTCTCTTCCCTATAAAAACCCCAGGATCCTCTCTGTCCATTGCAGAGAAGGAGGTACACGGAGTTTAAAGAAGAGACCACATGCCTTCATGGATTGACTGGTGTTGGCACACCCACCCTGAGGGCCATGGCCGGGGCTGTGGTTTTTCCTGGTCTATCATAGACCCCCCATCCCTACCTCCAGGAGAAAGAAGCCCTCTTCCCGGCATAGCGACAGCCATGGCGATACCATGTCCTCACATCAGTGGTTCCTGTAGCTGCCAACACGCGTCGCAGCATCACTTCCACTCCAGCACATCGTTTGTTCTAGAGGAGCCCAATGTGTACTTTTCATCTGATGCTCAAAATCACTTGCTTTTAAATACAGCCTGTCATTTTTTAGATGACTAGAAGTGTCAAAAACATTTGAGATCTAAATGAATTTTTTTCCTTTTCAGGATGAGAAAAACAGATCCCTTTGGCTTTAAGTTTTCCTGTATTTTTACTTTGAGATTCATGGACAGCTTTTCTTTTGGTTTATCCTGAAATTCCTGCCTTCTGGCTTTTCTTTTTCTTAAATAACCAAAGAACTCAAACACAGTTATTCACTCGGCTCTGCTGAGCCCTGTCCACCCGCATAACCCCCAAATTCAAGCTCCAGAGATGTGGCATGGACATAAACCAGGTGTGGGGATCAGAGCAAATCCCACCACCCACTCCATCTCTGTTTCCAGCTTCAGCCTCTCGAATGAAAGCAGCGGTGCCTGGACATTGCTCACCTTGAAATGGAGTGGTTCGTCCTCAGGGCCCAGTGACTGGCAGGTCACTGTCTTTTATTAAATTCCCAGCTCTCCCCCTCCCCATCCCCCATCTTGACAGGGACATGCAGAAATATCATGCCACCACAGACAGATATCTAGGGAATGAGCTTTTATCTCCAGGTGAATGTGTCATAAAAGTGGAGCTAATTAACTGGGGCTCTGTTTTTGAAAAAGGTTAATATTTTATCACATGTCTTCTGTCTTGAGGAATAATTAGCCCTGGCAGTACTAGCTCTGCCATTTCCCGAGGGACTGGGTGAGAAACTGGAGGCTGGAGAGACACGTGGTATTGGTGGACAGACAGCATCTCAACCCTGGGCTAACAGTACATCTAACCAGTGGTTACTTCTCAACACAAACTAACCTGCCGTAGAATATTAACAGAGGCAAAACCCTGCTCCAAAGGCTGTACATATTCTGCTTGTCCTATTCTATGCCCTCAGGTACAGGGGATGCTTTAAACCAAGACACAGCAACTCAGCTAAGAGCTTCACAGCTCTGGCAGGGGAGCACCAGACCAAGCCCCTTCTCCCCAGGCACCACCAGCTCTCATGCAGTCTCTTCCCTCATCGCGCCGATGCCCAGGTCTACACAACAAGAGGGAAAACCCAAGGGCTCTCCTAACTCTTCCATCCCAACAACAAACCTGTTCTCATGGGGGGAACTGACCGCTGAAGCAAATTCCCATGGGGACTGTGGAGAAGAAGATCCCCACAGTGCCTGCACAGCAGTCCTCATTGGGGGGTACAGCGCACAACATCTTTCCACGAGGCTGCTAAGAACAGGGCTGAGATGCAAGCAGGGTAAATGGAGGAACTGGAATAGAACAAGGGAAGGGTCATTTCAGATCGACACAGAACTATTTTGTGCATGCATTTTTCTTGGCAAAATGCAATGGACAGGTGGGTGGGGAATTTCCAGAATGAAATCAAAACTGTCTCATAGGAAAACAAAACCAAAATAACTTAGATGAAGGAAATCTATCAGTTGGGGGGTGGAGGGGAGGAATTGTTTTCAGCTTTTTTTTCTCTCTGAAGCAGCAATTTTTGGCAAACAAAACATTAATCCAACCAAAATAAAGGTGTTTTCCAGGGAAGGGACAGCTGAGATGGAGGCTGTGCCTGCTCCTGAGTGAGCTCCTCAGATGCTTCTCAGGAGGATGCCTATCCCATGTGGATGCTCTTCCTACCCAGGGAGGCACCGTGGGGCTGAAACAAGGGACAACTTGCAGAAACAAAACACAGCAGCAGGAAATTTAATATTATGGCATGGTGTTTGCTGGAACAGTCCAGAGTCACCCCTACTACCAGGACCCAGGCTCTGGGACACCAAGGTTCTACAGGCTCCCCCAGTACCCGCACTGCCGATCCTCTTCGCCCTGAAGACACCTTTTAGCCAAAAACACAGCTCAGGAATCGTTTCTGCTCGCTGTGCAGACAAGTGCAATAACTCACACTCCTAGCACAGCTTTCAGATATAACTAGCTTTGCCCTCCAGAAAAAAAATGAGTAACACAGCCACTTAACTGACACATCCTCCTGCATTCAAAACCCCCGCCTATACATTTCCATCAGTTCCTCATACAGTCTAGCTCACTCCTCAACTCCTTCCCAAGAGTTGCCCTCATCCTTCTCACTCAAGAAAAAGAAAAGGAGGGGGGAGGAATAGCACTGCAAATCTACCGCTGCAGAATAAGCACTGTCACATTTGCCATTTCCCTACAGTATCCATGATCGAGACACAACCAACCCTGCTCCTGAAGAAACACCAGCCTCCCCCTCCCCCTCCCCCTGCCCCAGCATACCTTCCCAGTACCATTTTTAATTAAAGCCCCTCAGCCTGTCTTTTCTCTAGGCAGTCCCTCAACATACAAAACCGCAGCATCTCACAGCACTTCATATCCTTCCCCCTTGGTGACCACAAACATCCAGCGCCAGAGCCCATGACTCCAGGGCACGATTTGCAACCTGAGATCAGTTGAGCTGTGGTCCGAAAACCTGAGCGGAGCCACTGCACTGCCAGGGTGAGGAAGACATAGCACCTCCAAAAACAACAGGGTGGCAGTCCTTTTGCTGTGACACAGTTAGCCTGGTGGTAATGATAACCCTCTGTCTCTGCCGAGGAGGCGATGTTGAGTGACCTGCCCCACCACCTCGAGCTCCAGGGAGTGATTAGGCAGGGCTTGGAGGTCAGAGTGGCATCACAGGTTGCCTCGGACATCAGAACAAAGTCTGGGGTTGGGATCTCGGCACTTGGAAGCCTCTCTCCTCCCCAGGGAGGTTTGCGCAAGTCATGCAGGGCAGTTCAGATGTCGGTGAGGCCCAGGGAACACACTAACTCCCAGGACAAGCACTGGCAGAGAAAACATGGACTGTGGCAGAAGCACTGTCACATCTGAGGAGGGAAAAACGGGCTCTTCAGGACAAGTGGATATTGGGATGATGATATGGCCATCAGCAGTGGCCAAGGATAGCCCACAGCTCAGACACGGGCAGCCATCTCAGGGGAGATGCGACTTCTCTCAGTGCTCAAGCCCACCATAATCCCACTACATACAGACCCTTCTCATCAACTCTTCCTTCCCCCAACCCCATCAAAAAAAAAAAAAAAAAAGAAAAAGCTTCAAAAGAGGACATTACATAGAAAAATATTTGAAAAAGATCATCACATTGATCAACTTTTGTCCCCTGAAGCCACCAGTCCCTGTCTCAGAAGCCATCAGGTCTAGCTGGCCTGATCCTCAAGCTCTCCACCTCCTGGCAAGCTGCCCCATGGGCCACCAGACAACAAACATGGAGCAGCAAATGTCACAGACACTGTCACAAGTTGGGGTGGCCACAGCCATTCCCAGTATGGGACTTGGACATGCACCAGCCATTTCCCAGGACTGTGCGTTTCCAGCCCAGTTCACAGCCAGTAAGTCCCTAGAGAGACCTGTCACGCTTCTTGCATGAGCTCTCCAGAAGCAGTCGGTGCAGCTGTCGGAAAGAGGCACCTTACCCACTTCTTACTAGGTGTCCCCACATCTGTGCAAGATGCCAACTCCGGCAGAAGCAAGAGAACATGAAACACTCGGGTTTTTGCAGCGTTAAAATGTTCAAATGAATATTTTTCTCCACTTTCAGGCAACATCATAGAGTGGAGACTCCATGGGATTTTTGTCTCTGAGTTTTCTCAAACCTTAGGAAAGACAAAAGTTTAGGAGTTCTGTTCCAGCTTGAAATGAGGAGTCAGGGTCACTTTTTTTTTTCCATTTTTTTCCAGTGTTCTCTGAGCAGAGGTCTGGATAGATTGCAGGCAGCAGCACAGACTCTCACTTGTTCGTCATATGGATGAAGGTCTCCAGTCACCTCAGCAGTCCTCCATCAGGGCAACTGCACAGTGGTACACAGATTCAAAACACAGATTTGCTACCGACATAACGATCAAGCCTGGAAAAGATGGCAGGCAGCAAGGATGGGAGGCTTTAGCAAGCACGCTTTGGTGTGCACCTACCCCTCCTCTCATTTAAATGCTCTCGCTATGAGTGATGGGACAATTAGGCCTATAGTGTCTGCAAGATAGGAAAGATACGGGTAACGCAAGTGCTGCAAGGACAGCAACTCAAGCAACTTCAAAGCTTGTTACGCAAACACAGGCAGCTGGGGGAGAAGAACTACAAATTACATGTGCTGCAGTCGGGGTTTGTAAATTATGTCAGCTCTTATAAAATGCTGGGCCAAGTTTGAGAGGCAGGAGCCCCAGAGGGCTCAGTGGTTTCTGCAACAAGAGAAACCTGGGCTGATATCACAGCTGACTCTGCTTCGAGCAGGAGGCTGGATCAGAGACCTCCTGTGGTCTCTTCCAACCTGAATTATTCTATGATTTTATGAAGTGCCTGTTTCTGATTAATAGCTGTCTTGCTTTCCCTGCTTAGCTGCCAACAATTGCAAATCTCAATACTCCTTGTTCTCTGTGCTACCTGAAAATAATCTCTCTGGGTTTTGATCACATACCTGTTTCTCAAACCTCCTTGGGAGTTTCAAGTTCAAATTCACCCAGAAGACCAAGCGCAAAATACCACTATGTGTGGTGAGCACTCCAGATGGACTGAATCTACAAAGTGCAGAAATGAGCTCTTCTGAGTCAAAGACTCAGATTTTGGCCCAACTATAGTCATAGGTTGGTCAGGTTTAGCCAACAGGCACACAAGAGCCAGTCTTGGCCCAGGAGCAATGGGCAACAAACCAGCATCACAACCATGAGATGCTGGTACAGCTGTCTGACAGGGGCCGGGAGGCCAAAATAACTACTGCATGGTAGTCTGGGGGACACAGTGCACACCCTTACTCAAACTACGCCTCACCCTTAAGTCTTTGGCCAGATGGGACCTTCCCAGTTTGCATCCTCTAAATTGCACCTTGGGCTTCACACTTCAGTTCATTTAAAAAAGCCTCAGCTCTCCAGCAATACATAGGTCCAAACTGTGAGTGACAGCAGGTATAAACTCTAGCACAAGGCTATAGATAGTGGGTTTTGATAGGAGGAGCTTCATACCAGGTCTTTTGTTAGCAGACAGCAAATTTTCCCAGCTAGGGGAACTAACTGTGCTAGTAACCAACCTGTATAGCAAAGGTCTGAATTCCTGGAGGGCTTGGACAGAGCTTGAAAACAGGATAACTATGACAAGAAAAGATAATAATGACAGTTCCCTAAAAACATAAAATAAAACCCAGCATCACATGATGATCCCCTCTTACATAGATGGCACGGCTAGATCTCAAATGGTTGATCCATGGTTGGCAACAGTGTGTGGAGAGCAAGCTGGCTGCCCAAAGCTGTCTCTCAACAACTTTCAGCTGCCCAACTGCTGCTGATAGAAGCAGCTACAGAACATATTAAGACACTTTCCTTCACATCACCAACCTGTGCTAGCTACTTCTACCATTGCCAAAGGGTTACCAGGTCGCCTAGAAGAGGCATGAGCAATTCTCTCTTTTAAGACATTGCCCATCCTATGAAAGTTTCAAACTTAGACCACAAAAGCCAGCTGATTGATGGCAGAAACAAAACCTTGGCCAATACAGGCGGTTCTAGTTTATCCTCAAGACACATGCCAGCCCCTGCTCTACTTGATGGACTGTTCTCATATCTTCATCCCCAGAGATCTCAGCCTAAGGAGGTGATGGAAAAACACAGTGTCGAGCGCTAACCTCTTAGGGTCTGGTGTCCAAGAGACAAAAGCAATCACGCTGTTTCCTAATGAACATACTTCCGTCTCAAATGTGTTTTCCACCATTCATTTGTGTAACTGCTCACCTACAGGGTCATGCTGTGCTCTTGCCTGTCGTCAGAAATAAGAAGAACACCAAGACCAAAGGCAGGAGGATCCCAGATCTTCTCTTACCCAGCTAATTCAGCCTCAGAGTATGCTCTGCAGGCAAGAGATCCAGGGACAGCCCTCACGCATATGGGACTTTGCCCAAATGTGTTAAATCTTACTTTGTAACAAAATCACAAATGCCCTGGATCTGCCCAGAGAACAGTGTAACAGCTGGAATAACAGATCAAGGGACAGAAAAACTGTTTGGGGTATTGCTGGCAGTCACACAGCAGCTAATAATGAACCTCAAAAGCAAGAAGAGACCTATACCCCCTTGCATCCAGCCACCCCCCAGACCACACAAGGTGCTGCCAGCATGCTGTCCCCAGGGCACCACACACTTCTCATGGTGAAGCACCCACCCAGGGACCCCCAGCCCACCCAAGAGGGAGCAGGACAGAGCAAAACCAGCAGCACGCACACGTGGCCGCACAAGGACACCTCCTTCAGCTTTCACCAATGCCGAGTCCAGAGATGTGGCAGCATGTGAGCACTCCATCTCTCGCATCCTCCTCACCTGGCTGCATCCTTCACATCTTAGACTGTAGAGCTCCATCTGTCCTCATGGACAGAGGTTCGTCCATGCCCACCTCACTCAAGGCACCTCTGCTCAGACATGCCCTGCTCCCTGCTTGTCCCACCACCCCTCTGCCCCAAGCAGATGCACCCAGCAGCATCAGGCACAGGGAGACCACATGCACACACACCCGTACTCATGCCACTTCTTGCCCTGGTCTACAATACAGCGTATCCAGCATCAGCAACTCACAAGACACTGCCTGAATAAGCAAATCTTAAAAATAACAGAACCCCTCGGGGCTTAGTCTGCATTACTCAGGAAACTGGATTAGCTCAGCTACAATCCAGAGGCCGCAGGGAGAAATGTATGGAGTCAGCAAAGGGAAAGGCAACAGTAGACCAGGAAAACCTCTAGGTTCAGTTCTGCTCTCAACTGTTCAAGGTCCATCTGGGTAATGACCCTGCAAAACTTCCCTTGAATTCAAAGTGGGTTTGGCCACCTGCTAGGTACCTACCAGCTTCTGCAGGTCTGATGTTCAGTTACCACTGAGGATGGCAGAGCAGAGCCCCACCTCTGTCCTGCCTGTGGAATAAGATGGGCTTTTCCACACACGTCATTTCCAGACATTAAGTTCCTCCTCTGGGGACTCTCAAGAAACCAGGCAAGAAAGATAAGATGCCTAAATCCCTATGTGGGCTACAAAATGCATTTCTAGCTGCTGAGGCCCAGTTCTCACCTCAATTCATCTCAAAGTGGTTTTGGTCTAGCGGGCAAGAAAGTTGAAGGAAGACAAGGCAATGTGAAAAGTCCAAGGGGATCATAAACACACTAAGCCAAAGGCAATGCTGTCAAAATCTACTTTTCCCCTCTTCGACTCTTTGCTTCCAAGAAGATATTACAATATTCTCAGTGCACTTGACTGCTTGCCACTTCTGGGATGCAATCATCAACTCAGCCAAAAACAGAGCCACTTCAAAACCTGCATGAGATACAGCTGCCCTCACACAATCTGCACGTGGACGTCTACACACGCTTCCACGTGCTGTGCACCAAATGTGTACACACAGGACATGGGGACACCTGGAAGGTGCACAGAGGCAGAGATGCAGGCTCAGCCCCATGTGCCCGTGTACCCAGGTACCACACCTGGAAGAGGTAGGACCACCCTCGGGACAGCATGTTCCTCCCAGTTATCCCCATGCACAGAACAGTCAGGTATTTTCAACTACCCCAACTAGAGCTGCTCCAACATAATGCTGAACATACAGCCTCTGCACTCTTGGGATGCACGCTGCAATTAATGGGTCAAAATAACGCTGCAGCATGTAGTGCTTCAGGGCTGAAATCCTGACTTTTCTGGACCTTAAGAACTCAAACCAGCAGCTCTGGGGAAAGTCACAGGCATCACCCCTTCCCATCCCTCCATGAACGGTCCCTACAACCAGAGCCACCAGCCCTGGGCAGCTCTCCCACCCAACGGACAGTCTCCAGCTGGCACTGTACTGCAGTTTGAGTGAGGAGACCTGCTTACAGTCTGTGTTGTTCCCCACAAAGGGAACAGGACAGACTACAAGGGCAGAACTTTTCTAGGGGCACAAGTTGGCGTGACCAGGCCACCGGGCTGCCAGGATGCTCTCATCTTCAGCAGACAATGCAACGCCTGATCCTCCTATCTGCCAGTATCCCTGCCAGCCTCACATTTCAATTGCAACTTGATTTTAGCAGCTGCTTTCTCTCTCAGACACACATATACGCACACAAACGCAGCCCCTCAAGCAGCTGTAAAATTCAAGCATAGCTGGGTAGGTAGGGCCTCTTGTAAAGCACTTGGGACTCAGGGAGGGAGGGAGCTTCAAAAACTCAGAGGATTACTGCCCTATGCCAGGACTTGAGAGCGCTCCATCCCCGGCCTCCTTGCTCTACCAGCTCAAGACAGCACTACTAAACTCGTATTGGCACTGCAGAGGAAAAAAGCGAGACAAATAGAGGAAAACAGGCAGCGGGGCAATGCCTGAGGCTAGCTGACATGATTTGCAATAGCTAGAGAAGTCTGCTGGAGGCTCTTACCCTCTCATCTAGTCTCCTTGTCCCTGATTTCACCTCTTTGCTTCACCGCCATCAGCGAGCACAAACCCCAGCCCAGGTTGAAGCTGGCCGCAACTCGTGGTCCCAGCCTAGCCTGGCAGCCACAACAGCATCTGCACATCTATTAAGCCTAACGGAGCGTTTGGGAGGCAGAGGTCAGCCTAAGCAGCATATGGAGCAACTGCGTGGTGAATACCAGCCTCCTCAGGAGCTGTCTGCTACAGATGGAAAAAGCCCAGGAGCCATCACGACAAAAACTTCTGGCTGTGGGCGATGCATCCTCCCTGTCGGCTTCCCAAGCTGCTGAGCAATACTGGAAACCTCAGCTCCTCTCCCTGCATGCACTCCTGGCACTGACTCACTCGCTACTGTTTTGGTCCTGCGGTTTGCCGGTGGGAGCTGCAGAAGGTGGGATGTGGAGATGAGGTAATCCCAAGGGTGCGTGGCTACCGCAGCGGAGGGGGACTAGCCACCCACTCCAGCAGCATGAGCTGGCTCCGCATGACGTGGACACGCCAACTAGACCCGGGTCCAGCTTGCCGCTGTGGTCACAGGGATCTTTTAACCTTGACTCGTGGTGGGGATGGGACACACCACCATGGGACCATACATGGTCTTCTCCTGGAGACAGACATCCCTTCGTGTGGTCTGAGGGCTTAGTCAACGTGCAACCAGGAACACAGTTAACAGCATGGAAATGCGGGCAGGACACCAGGAGTGATGCTCCAGCTGTGAGATCTCCCAGGCCAAGGGACACGACGTGGCCCAGGGAAGCTGTGGCATTTCCCCAGCTGAAATCACCTGCAAACCGAGCACAGGCTTGCAGCTCCGCACTGGCCGGAGGCAGGCAAGGGGAGCCACTATGGTTTCTCTAGCTCCGATTCCTTGGAACACTGTGATTCTTCTCCATCTGAAGCTATTCCACCAGCTGTAATTTAAAAACAAAATCAATCCACAAACCTTACTAAGCAACTGGCTGTCAGTGCCACATCCCGCCCTGCTGAAAGTATTTGCCCTCTCCATGACCTTCTGGCAAGGAACTTGCCGCTCAGCCCTTGCCAGATTTTGTATATTCAGCTATCACTGGCAAGTCCAGGTGCTTGGCTGGATTAGCAAAGAAAACTCCAGGAAATCTGCAACCATCCTGGTGAAAAACACCCCACAGAGGGACTGTTAAGGAGCAGCACTCCCACGTCCTGGGCACTAGATCAGGACTATGAGGTGCTGGTCTCAGGGCATTACCGTGGTCTGCAGGTCTGTGAGTCTCGGTGCTGTCACGCATCGTGAAGAGGGTATAAAAGACGGAGAGGAAACATGCTGAAAAACTGGTCACAGAGCAGAGCAAGCTGCTTCTGGCAATATCTCTCTGAGAGGCTGAAGGAGAACCTGCTTGCCCATGGGGATGAGCTGAAGGGGTGGGCAAGACCCTCTCCAAAGCCTCCTAACCCCTTGTGTGAGCTGTGCAGGAGCCCCTCGGCATGGCAGTGCCCCTCAGCAGAGCTCCTGGTGTGGCGGTGCCCTTTGGTGTGGGCTCATGCTAGGATGTACCTTCCCCCGAGGTCAGCTGGAACAGAATCGAGGTCCAACTCTTTGGCTTCACTATCATAGGAAAGAGCCTGAGTGCTTCTAGCCTGGCTTACACAAAGCAGCCTAAGCCAGGTTTGCCGTTGAAACCAAGTCTCTAAGCACAGCTTCCAGCAGATCATGCAGCATGAGCCCTGAGGGCTAGCTCTCACGCTAGCCTGGTCTGTGGTACTCTGCTCTCCACTTCGCAGGAGGGACCTCTCCTAGTCAACTCCATGCTGGACTCTTTTTACACATTCTGCTTGCACAGCCACCAGCAATTTCTCCCTGCTCACAAGAACAGGCTATGCTCATCCACACTTTCCCACCCAGCTCCCCTGCACAATTCAGGACCCCCTCCTAGGTTGCATGGTAGTGCCAGAGCGTTGCCTGCAGCAGGTCCCCGGACACCTACACCATGAGCAAGGATTTCTTTCCAGAGAGGCCTTTGCAAACTGCACATTCCTCTCCCTGTCAACCACCATGCCTGGACCCTTCTCCCTCCTCCATCCCCCCCATCAGTGCCCGCCTCCCCCAGATCTCCCAGCAGCCCCATTTCCTCCGTGGCCGCACTAATGCTCGGCTAATGATGCATCATCCGCAGCATTGTTCAGACATATTCAATAAATCAGAATCCAATTACCGGGTTAAGGAAATTGGAAGCAAATGCAATTAGCCCCAGCCCCTCCCATGTGCTGTGCCCTCGCTTCCTCCTTAATGAGAACTTTTCTTCCACAGGAGCACTCAGTGCCACATCCGCCTGCCCAGGAACAAGGTGGCTGCCACAGACAGCAGGGGTACAGCAAGGGGGCAGCTGAGTCGATCTTCCTTTTTAAGGGGGCAGATGGTTAATATCCCTGGCATTAATTCTCTCCAGGAATAGCACACTCGCTCTCTGCACAGCTATAACAGGCGTCCATCAGGGCTGACAACTCCTCTCTGGAGAAAGGAGCATCTGGTCTTTACTACAAAAAGGAGCTAAAAGAATAAATAAATAAATAAGCACATTGCTTGCTATAGGGCTGGAAAACTGGTGCTGTTTCAGCATTTCAGCCCAAGTGCTGCATTTGGACTGGAATAAGGGAAATTCAGAGTCGGGTCAGAGGCTGGGAGTTGCATCACTCTGACCTGGGAGCAAGATGCAGCCTGGTCAGCAAGGTGCCATGGCTGGGTCCAGCAGAGAGCTCCCACTGGAGCAGGACTTCCCTGCAAAGGGCTACCAGGAGAAGGCAATAGAGGATGGCTGCTGCCAGCAGGCTCGGACAGAATGCCAGGCACAGTTCCTCGGGAAGGACTTGCAATGGCTGTGGGCTGGGGACCACCGTCGGAGGCCAGGTATACCCTGTGCCCTCAGAGAACAAAGAGAAAAACTTCATCAAGGGAACCTTGGGAGTATTTCCTACACCACCGGGACACTCCGGCATTGCTCCATCCAGCAGACTAACAATTAACCCCACCAACCATCAACAGCCTGCAGCCATGAAAGGCAGCTCTTCCCTGATGAGTTTGGAGAGGCAACTGGAGGGAGACTACAGCTGTGCTCTCAGCAAGTGAGGGTGTGCCAAAACTCCCACCCTGCCCTTCTCTTGCTGACAGCAGCAAGGGAGTGCAGGTCCTGCAAGGCAACCCTCGCTGCAATCCTCCCTGCCTCTCCCAAGAGGTTCCTTGGGTGCCAAAGGGTATTTTTGACCCTGATGGTGCTGCAGAACCCAACAAGTTCTTACCTTCCTCTCCCCCTCACTCACCAATAGTCCCTTATTCCCCACATTAACTCCTCTCTCTGCAGAGCAAAATAAGTGTTCAACAGTTATTTTATCCCCCTTGCACCATCTCATTGCATCCTCTGCAGAGCAAGTGTTCCCAGCACCAGCAAAGACTTCGCGCATCACGGAGATGCACTCTTGCACACCCATTACTTTTCTGAGGGAAGAAAAAAAAGGTTTTTCCTTTCTTTCCCTATGGTCCTGGAATAATTTATACAGGTTTTAATTAATAGGTTTGGGACTTCCAGACATGCCAAGAAATCAAGCAAAGTGAAAGATTCAATCCTAAAAATACAACCCAGGCAGAAACAATCCCAAGTGCACCCACTTGGCACGGGTGAAGGGCCCAGACCCACCTAGCATCCCAAAACCACGGCCCTGAAGAGGAATGGGACTATCCACCCATATAACGAAGTTTCATGAGGAGGATCAGTAGAAACCAGGGGGGAGGCAGAACCTGTGATGGCGGGTGTCACGGACGGCACGGTCACTGGGGATCCTCTCGCTCTCCCGCTGGTTAAAGGCATGGAGCCGGTATGGGTCCTCTCCACCCTTCCACCTCCGGGCGCTCAGGTACCTCCGCTCTTCAAACTGATCCCAAAGGTCGTCCCAGTCCATGTCCGAGCCCTGCGCGCACAAAGTCAGCCCCGTTAGAGAGAGGAGAGACCAGAGGACATCTGACCCCACTCTGGAGGTCCTCCCGAGCCCTGCCGGAGGTCAGCCAGCCTTACAGCATGGGCAAGCATCACGGGAGCAGGCTAACACGAAACCTCATTAGGTCTTCAGGTTTTGGTTTTTCCCTAGGGCTTGAAACAGCATGTCAAAGAGAGCCTGCCAATTTGAGTTTAAAATGACTAATTTGAAACCAAATTCAGGTCTCTGGTGGATCCCACTCTCGAATAGCATGGTCTCAAGAAATATAAAAGCGCAAAGGTCTTGTTAGGGTTTTAAATTCTCTCCAGGCAAAAAACAAAGGTATTTTACAGCACATGCCCCCTCATCCCTGTAACCCTTCAGGTGGGAAAGGGCCACCAGACAGGAGCAGCTTCATCAAGCACAATCCCATGTTTCCACAGCCATACCCTGGCCCCAGGGCCAGCTCCAGCAACGGGACCCTGGAAGAAGGGGGCCATGGCCCTCCCAGCCCAATTTCAGTCCATCTTTGCTGCAACAAGTCTCCCACTGAGGACTTCAGCCCTAGCACAGGGATATGAGTGGGCAAGCATGTGCCCATGCAGTTCCCCCACTCCAAAAGGATGGAGGAGCTGCATTTCAGGGTTACCCGACAGCTCTGACAGTCGTCAGGGGGTTTAAGCATCCCTTGGTGGCTTGGTGCCATCAGGGGGGTTAAGCATCCTTCAGCAGCATGATGCTGTTCAGGGGGGTTTAGGCAATCCTCGGTGGCACCGTGCCTGAGCCAGCAAACACAATGCAGCACCGATAAGATCTCATCGTTACAGCAGCACAAACTCTTTGATCTGAGCCTACGTGTAACGCGGAAAGATGCAAACATTTACAGACATCTCAGCCCTAAAGAAAATTGTGATCTTATCCCATAATTGATCTCTTCTTCCTCTTTTCTTTTTTTTCCCCCCCTTCTTAGTTCACACCATCTCAAAGCCAATTTTGCCTACTAATAGCGCAAAATGAAGCTTTTGAAACAGGCAATTTTTATCCTGTAATTGATTTTACTCGCATCTGGCAGCGCGTATTCTCTAGTCATAGGAAGGGGAGGAGGGAGCACTGGCTCCTGCCAGTGAACTGCAGCAGGACCAAGCCAGGTGCCTCCAGCCACACAATGCCCCACACCACCCTGGGTCACGGCAACACAAGCATCCCCAAAAAGCTGACAGAGCCCAGCAATGCAGGGGTTTCCAGATACAGGGTCATATGCATCCTCCTCCTGTGTGACCCCATGGCCTTCTCAGGAGCTCCTCCAGCACTTACCCCAGTGCAGGGAAGAGCAGAAGAAACCCCTGAGCCACCAGCCATTCTGGGAGAAAGTTATTCAGGACCAGGGGAAAGTTATTCAAGGCTGGGAGAAAGTTATGAAACCAGTAAGGTCACTGCAGAAGGTTTACGAGGAGGATGTACGTAACCTGCCTGCAGGCTTTCAGGAGGACAGATGTACACAGGGTGATAAATATTGTTTATGTTTTTTCTAAGGCTTCTTGCAAAATGTGATTTACCACTGCAGTAAAAGATCAGGGAAAAGTGAGCCGATTGCATCAGAGCCACTGACAGCCTGACGTTTGTAGGATTTCACAATGACCCTGGGAGCCCTGATGCCGTTAAAACAACCGCTGCTGAGTTGCAGTCCCTACATTTTAATGCTGTGAAGAAAAGTAAAAGTTTGTTTTATCAAACTTAATAAGAGGCGAAATGGCTTTAAAAAGGGGCCACATAGCACTTAAGGCTGTCGAATGTATGTAGATGTATTTTTTAACATCAGTTAAACCCAACAGGCTTGGATCAACTAGAAGGGTGAAACTGGGGAAGCATCCAAAGGCTCAAGTGGGAGGATTCTCACAGGCAGCCACAGCTCCAGGAAAACTGGAGCTTCTGCACGGGCTGCAAGGGCAATGAGGTTCTGGCCAGGCCAGCAGAAGCAGGGGGTCAGTGCACAGGAGAGTCCCGGCACGTGCTACGAGTTCTGCGATGGCATTTTCCCAGCATCCATCTAACCCCACCACTGTTCTGTTACTGGGGGGCCCCAGCAGTAAACAGATACATGGACAAATACCAGTGCCTTATCCCATGGCATTTGCTTCTCATCCTGCCCTAGATATACCGTGCATCCAAGGGCTGCATTCTTGGTTCACATTACAGTGAATAACTAATACCACCCATGAAATCTCCACCTGAAAGACATCAACCCACCTTGATTCACCCAGGCTCTCCTTTTTGGGTCGAGGAAAGCTATCACTAGGATGGTTCCTAAATATTGGGTAGTTAAATACACATCTGAGATCACGGGCAAATAGATGCCAAACAGAGATCAAAGAGTTATATTAACCACTATCTGGCCACAGAACAAGCCCGGGGATTTGGTTAATTTTCTCAGCCAGAAGTAGATACCTGGGTTTCGTCATTTGCTTTCAATCTACAATGGCTGTCCAAATCTTCTGGGCATTCTTCAGCTTTCCACCCCAAGATTCCCCGCAAGGGTAACCAAAATCGGAGCAGGATGCTTGGACACACACACACACACCGACCTCTGCAAAAAAATACCTGCACAAAGCAGTGAAGGAAAGTGAGGCAGCAGCCTTGGATGCGAAGGCCCCAGCTACACAAGTGGTGGGACACAGGAGACCTCCCCAACCTGCACACAGGGACTCATCTGTTTCTCAGTGCTTGATCAGGGACAGGGAAAGCAAGCTAAAGTGTAAGGAGAAATCCCCTTCGCTCACCCAGGGACAGCACATCAGTTACTGGTTACTGGGTAAGGTCTTCATTATAATATTTCTGCCATGTATTATCACCTCTTCCTCACACCAGAATTCTGTCTTGGGAGTTAAATAACTAATGTGCAGAAATCTAAATTTAATTTATTATGATCTAACTCACTTTAGAAGCCAAATTACCCTGCACTAGAAAAGGATCAAGTCAATACTCCACTTCCCTTTCTATTTATCTTCTCCGGAGGGCTCCTCTCTCCAAGTTTCATATTCATTTTCTCTCATGTACTAGTAATAAATTTTCATTTTTTTCCTTGGAATTAGGTAATTTCTCTTTCAACATTGCAGTTTAATGGCTGGTATTAATTATAGGAAACACAGTCAATGCTTAAAAGAGTTTGAGAGACTCAATGAGTCTGCAGGAAAGAGAGGAAAAAAATATCCAAGAGGTAGCCGGCCACCCTCAGCAAACAAGTGCCACCCCTTCCAACATCACACTGGGGGGGGTCCCAGGGTGGTCAATGAGAGGGCCCCCCCAGCCCCAGGCAAGCAGGCGTGGGCAAAACTCATTGCAGAGAGGAGCGCACCCCCCCCAAAGCCCCCTGCTAAAGGCAGCCCCACAAAACTGCCCATCGCCTTGCTGGCAAAGGGCAAAGAGCAAACGCCCAGAGCAAGCACAGAGGCAGGTATTCACAACAACTGTATATCAAAGTTCGAAAGCCTCTCGGTGCAAAGATGTAATTTGTCATCTGCCCCTTAAATCATGGCTCAGAAACAAAAAAAAAGGGAAAAAATAATAATAATAAAAAAAAAAGGAGTGGTACTGCAGGGGGAGAGCAGGTCGTTAGCAGTAAAACTACAATTTTCTGGCAACTGCTAATGCCTTGTTTATGTGGATTTCTGTGAATATGACATTTTAATGGCATAATAATTGTGTGATTACAGTACAGCAGGGATCGCTGGAGCAGGAAGGAAGAACGAGGAACCCAGCCAGCTGCTGCTGCAGGCCCACAGCGTCCCACAGGACGCTCTGCCCCATCCTGACTGCACCCACAGGCAGCCCCCGGCACCCCTCGCCAGCACAGGAGGCCAGCGTGTTGCCAACAGGGAAAGGGCATTTCGGGTGAAAAGCCTGGCCCAAGCAGAGCCAGCGGTGACTGAGGATGGGCAAGTCGCATTGGTCCCCAGGGCCAGCCTCCAGCTGCCCAGGAAGAAAAGGAGTGGGTGGTGCGAGCCAAAAGCGGACTCCGATTCACTTTCTTCTTTCGTGGCACTGTTTTAAAATAGAGAACTTAAGCCTTTGCTAAAATAAAAGCCGTTTTCCTTTTCTGGCTGCTAAGTGTTGCCATTAGACCAAAGTGAATCCGGCCAGCACCACGCACATCCCTTCCGGAGGCAGCAAACCCAAGCCAGCCCGGCAGGTGGGCATAGCTGATGGGGTTTGCTGGGGAGCCCCAGTCTTTGGCCAGGCAAAGGGGATTTGCCTGTGCAGGTGCAATGACGACTCCACGGGGGTGTGGCAGCAGCCAAATGTGCCCCCTCACACCCAGCTTTCCCTGGAAAATCTCATCCCTACATAATCCCTGAGCAAGCACTCGCTGCTGAGCCTCCGTCCTGCCCTTCCTGGGACTGAGGCGTTAAAAAAAAGAAGGGGGGGGGGGGAAATAAAAAAGTACATCAGTCTAGCAAAAGCTCCAATAAACAAGCGAAAACTCTAGAAACTCGGGTGCTGTGTGGCATGTTGTGGCCCGGCTGTGCTTGGTTGCTCCTCTTCCTGCAGAGGGTTGGAGCACGTGTGTGTGTTCGGCACAGCGCAGGGCACTGGAGATAGAGGGCAATCTTTCAGCTGGAATTGCAACCAGGCGTTATACAAATGAGATTTAAACATCTCACTGAAGCACGGGCCCCCTGCAAGCAGGAGGTTCAATTATAGAGCTGTTACTGGCCAAGTCACTAATGCCATCTGAAAGGATTATAATACTTCAAAAAGGGTAGGGCTCATCCCTCTTCGGCCCCCAGTGCCAGTGCATGCACTAAGAGGGTCAGCAGCCCCAGAGGAGAAAGAAGCAGGGCAGCATCATGCTGCCTCCATCCTCTTCCTGGTCTCCTCAAACAGCCCAGATGGAGCACTGAGGTACAAGATCCTTCAGATGAGCTCTGGTGCAGTTTTCCCAATGCCAGAGTCCAGCAGCTTGGCTTAGCCCCATGCACAAAGTGCTGTGCATCCCAATGGCCTCATCCCCAAGATACAAGGGGGAGACAGACAGAGCACCATGGCCACACTCTTTGCCCTGTCCAAAGAGCGTGTAGTGGTGCCAAAATCCGGCTGTGGGTCTCTGGAGAACAGGCTTCATACCCATCCTGTAGCACACCCTCCAGTGCATCAGGTACTGCTCAGCAGTAAACAGACATGGACCCTGAAAGGGTCACTTCCCATACCTCCTTGCTCTTATCCCCCTTCCCCAACCTGCATAGCCCCCAAGCCAATCAAGCACTTAAATACAAACTTAAGTGACTACAGGCATTTGGAGGACCCCAAAGAAATCCCTGTTTAAATGCTTGAAGTACTTGCTTAAGTGCTTCATTGGCTCAGTGCCATCTTCTCCAGCTTTGTGCTGACACCAACCACGCATTGGAAATGGAGGTAGCTCTGGGCCCCAGCTATCATCCACCCTTAATTAGTCTTCTGCCCCATGGGGATTTTAGCTCCAGTTCCTTTATTTGAGGCCTGTGAAGCTCCTCTTCCTCTTGCACTGATATCTGGGCACAACATCCAGATGCACCTTGGTGGCAGTTCCTCCAGGACCCTACAGGGACACACAGCAGACCCATTTCTGCCAGGATCCTACCCTGCCCCAAGGAGGACCAGCATCTCCCACTGCTTGGAGGTAATTTACTGCCTCTCAGGGGAGTCCTGCAGATCTGAGTCTGCTGTGACCCCACTTGCCAGCAAAAGAAAGAACAACAACAACAAAATCAAATAAAATATTAATCTGGATACCTAATTAAAGCAAAGCACTTCTCCAGCAAAGCCTGTCCTGCAGCTGGGGTCCCTGGAGAAGCTCTGAGCATTCACCATTAAGCTTCTCGCTGCCAATGACCTTTCCCTGCTCGTGCATATCCACAGGCATGCTGCTCCATCTTCAAAGGATGGAGCATCGCCTCCTCCTCTGCTATCTCCACAGGGACCACGAGTCCCTGGGGGCCTTCCAGTAAGTGTCCCACTTTCTCACTTGGCCCTGAGGCCAAGGCCATGCTATTACCACCTTTACTGCCCTTCCTGTCCACCACCCAGTTTCCTTTACCTGTCTCCCTCCAACCCCCCTGCTCTATCTAATGCCCACTCTTGCGTGGTCAGCATCTGCATCTCTCCTGCAGTGCACGCACATGTTTACACAATCAAGACACCTACTGCATCAGGCAACAGGACTGACAAAGGCTGGAAAGCAGCCATGGAAGAAGACTTGACCTTCAAGAACTACAACTGCAACCACTGCCTGGATGGAAACATCCCCATTCAGGATCTGGAGAAGGCTCTTCAGTGTCTTCCCCTTATCATCCCCACACTCAACTAGCATCGGCACAGGCTGTTGGCCACTGATTCAGTGCAAAGAGCTGACCCAGGGCTAGGGCAGCTGGGCCATCAAGTCAATCACAGCTAGAACCAGCTCTTTGTGTTATCTTCTTGTCCGTGTCTGTGGTAAGCGATATACACGGTCTGAAACAGCCTCCAGAGGCTTAAATCTGCTAAAGTCTCCAGCCAAGTACAACGGCATGAAAAGCCACTGGAGAATTATTGATGCTTTTTCCAGTAAGGGCACCAAAGCTTTAATTTTAAAAAGGATGGCCAGGGCAGCCACCAAAATGGGGAATTTATTTGCAAATCAGGAGCAGGGGACTCAGAGTTGCAAGGAGGGAAAGATGACAGATTCATTGCTTTGATGAAAGGCCAAATTTTTTTTCCAGGGCTTCCCTTAGGAGAAAGCACGTCAGCTCAGAGTTCACACCTCGCTTATCAGCAAGCACTCGCCGGGCCGGCAGCGGTGCCAGGTTAAAATATACCCCCACCTCCCACAGGCAGCCTGGGCCTGAGCTTCACGTATGGACGATGGCTGAAGCATCAGGCCACCATCCTGCCTCTACGGGGGGAGAAGCAATGCACGCTGCCAGCCAGCGTCGCACACCAGTCAGATCCCAGGGAATTCCCATGGTGACCCTCATCATCTCCAACATGCTGAGGAACCTCCTGCCTCCCTGTGACAACGGAGAGGAGCGCAGGATCCAGGCCACTGACCTCGAGAAATGACATCCAGCTACAAAATTCCCTGTGTTCTCACTTGGAAAGCTGCTCTTCCTTCTTGGACCCCCAAAATCAGGTGCATACAGAAGCACCTCGCTGCATAAAGAACACAGATTTAATTCTTTAAAATAATAAATTAGCCCGTAGGATAGCCTGACACATGAAGACAAATCCTGTATAATTAAAAAGGAAAGGAAGCCGATTATATCCTCCTGGAGAATATGGCTGCCTGCTTCTGTTTTATTTATACGTTACACTGTATAATGAGCTGAATATTTAGGAGGTCAGCACAAACCAAGCTGCTGACAGGAGAAAAGAGAAGACCCAGCTCTGTCTGTGCCGGGAGCCAAGCAGGAGGATGGAGAGGATTTTTGGTCATCTCCTCCTCCCCCTACCTGTGGCTCCCCCGAGATGCTGTGGGACTGCTTAGTTCAGCTGCTCACTCTCAACTGCTTGTGCTCGGGCTGCATCAGTCTTCCCAAGCCTCCATCAAAAAAGGCCTTCTGAGCTCCCCCACAGCCCCCCAAGAAAGGATGAGCAAGGCCAGCCCAAGCCCGTTGGCACCTATGAACCCTTCTAATGGGTCTGCAAACAGTCATTCTGGACAGCAAACAAGACCAAATAAGTTTTAAGAGTCTGTAAAAGAGTTTCTTCTTCCACTAAGATTTTTTTTTTTTAAGATTTCAGGTTTAAAAAAACAAAAAAGGTGGAAAACTGCTGGTCTGGCAGCAGCTGTGCTCCATGGTGAGCCCTCCGGGTTGATGGCAACAGTCCCCCATGGTGCCCCCACTGCCGTTCCCATCAGCGGTGGGACACCCGCGGCTCCCCTGGGCCCTCTCCATCCTTCTCTGATGCCAGCCCCCCCAGATACCTTTGCCCCCTGCCAGAGGGTGTCCCCTTGGCACCCCACTCTGGGCTTGCCCAGTTGCCAGGAGATGGCAGAGAGCATCTCTGTGGCCATTGTGCCGCATTAACCGGAGCACCATGCGCAGCCCCTCTACGGCCCGTTGCCACCACTCGCTATCACCGTCTGCTGGCTGCATGGCGTGGGAACAGCAGGCGGGTGAGTGCGAGAGCTGCTCCCCAAAGGTCATTGGCAATTACATGGGGCACTAACTGGGAAAGAAACGAAGGCAGTATCCCATGTCCCCTTCACACCAGCCAGGTTCAGCTCATTCCCAGGATCATCAGAGGTCAAACGCATTGGGTGGAGTCCAGATCCACGGTGGGTAAATAGAGTGGCAAAAGGGAGCTCCTGGGTGGACAGACGGTGTTTTGTTTTCTTTCTGTGCCATTTCAGGACAGACATGAACTGCTTCCCAGCCATGAAGGTCAAACCAGCCTTCCCAGGCTTCAGCAGGAGCAGCAGATGATTTAGTACTTAGGAGCCCATAGCTGCACTCGGTCTCCAGCTGAGCTTTGCTCATCCTTCCACATAAAAAGCCAAAACTACCAAACCACAGAGCTTGAGCATCTCGGAAGTCAGGAAAGGTCTCCCCCTTCCCCACAGAGCTGCAGGTCCCATGTGCTGGAGGACAGCCTGGGATAGGGCGCATCGGGGGAAAGAGAAGGAGAAAGGAGAGCAGGGAGGGAAGAGTAAAGTAGCCAGCAGCTGGAGTTTTGCTCCGAACCCAGCCCTTTAAAAAGCAGGAGCGCCTAATCTGAACTGCACCTCCCAAGCAAGGAAGGGATCATGCTGTTAATACACTTGGCATCCTCGACCCGATGCGGCCTTTTCACAGCAGCAAAGCCAGGGGTAATCCATCTGGTAATTGCTTCCATGGGGATCTTTACACAGCTTTAGAAACTAATGCTACTATCCTTCCCTGAGCAGCCACCCTTCCAAACCAAGCAGCAACGAGGGGCGATGGATAACAGCAGCATATTAATGTGAAGGGAAAAGTGCCTCCAAGGGAGGGAAAGCTCATTCTTTATTTTACCATGGTTTATTCTAACAGGGGGGAAAAAAACCCAGAGATTAGCAAAATAGATATTCAAGCAAAATAAAATAATTGCAAATACACAAGGCAAGTACATGCATGAATTTAGCTGTCTTCAGGAAGCCACCAGCTTGCCTTTCCCCCTCTCTGTCAGCTAACTGCTTTTGAGGAGCAGAGCTTTACCAAGTGGGCACCAAGGCACAACCTGCTCCAAGGAAGGAGCTCCACAAGGACAAGAAATGCCGTCAGTCAAAACTCCCCACTCCCGCACTCAATTTCCAGCTCTGGAAAAGCCCCAGACTCGCCCCCCCACCAGCCGCGCCTCGGTTTCCCTGATCCTACCTTGCTGGGGACTAATTAAAATGCCCCAAGCCCTCTCAGAAGGCTTTCCTGGTGTATGCACACCATGCAGTGATGTGCTGCAGGCCAGCCCAGCCCAGCCCAGCCCAGCCCATGCCAAGCAGCTACCGTGGTACCGGTGGGGAAATTCTTGGTCAGAGTGTGACCTCTCCAACATACTTAAAAGCAGAAAACATGTGGGCTGCCCTACCCCACATCAAGAGGATGCAGGAGCCAGGGACAGGTTTTCTGCAGCTGGCAGGGGCAGCACAGGCTGTGGGGCACCCACCCACAGGGCATCCTGCAAACCCTTCGTGCACAGCCGGAGCACAGGACCTGCCGGTGCCCGCCTGTCAGACACCATCCCACCATCAAAAAGCACTGGTGACCCACCTCCTCATCTCACACACACACACATTCTGTAGAGGCAGGCGTTTCTGCAACCCAGAGCTGGTCCTCAACACACAGGCGGAGGGAGATGAAGTTCAGGTCACGGCAACGATGCTCTAGGGTGCGTGTACTACCCAGCTGCCAACCCATCCTCCCCCCAACTCTCCTCAAGGAGAAATTAGATATAAAACATTTGTGACAGCGAGAACTGATCTAAACCTTTGATCCTTAGGTACCTGCTGCTGGAGCATCTGTGAGATCCTGGGCCTAGGAGCAACATGACTGACAGCACCAGAGATACAGCAGCATAATTTAGAGCGTATGTGTCAGCCCAACCTTCTCCTATCTCAGCTCAGTAATAGGAATTAAAAAAAACCAACCCTGGCTAGTGAGAAATACACCATAGCAAGGTATGGTGAGTTAGAAAATAAATAAGCCTGTTAAAGAAGGATTGCAGGTCCCTGCTGGGCACAAGCACAGGCACTGTGGGAGCATCAAGAAAGGTGCTCCATCTTTGGGTGATGTGGGCTTAGCTGGGGATGGGGGAGACCAGAGGCAGGGCACAGCTGGTGTGGCCTGGCCAGGTAGATCACAGGCAGATCTCCAGGGTCTGGCTGCCTTCCAGCAGCACAGCGTTGCTGCTTGAAGGAGCAAACTCTGAGCAGAGCTGCGGCTGGGCATGGGAGCTGGGGCAGGGGACATGCCAAGTCCATTCAGCAGGGACAGCCTGAGGACGACGTGGGCCAAAGTTCATACCAAGGCCTGAGCAATATTTCAGGGTAAATTTGCCCCCAAAATCACCCCCACAGGGAGAGAAGAGATGGTGCTGGGAAAGGATTGCAGCTTCTTCTGGAGCAAAGACCCCCTTCTGCCATCACAAAAGCCACCTGCTTCCCTTGAGGGACAGGCTTAAGCAGCATTATCCTTCCCAAAAAAAGAAGCAGGCAAACAAGCATGGAGACGCACACCCCACCATCTTCTCCTGCTGTGCTCATGCGAAGGCACAAGCACAACTTCCCACATTGCTAGGAAGATCAGAGATGCAAAAGGAAAACAGAAGGGGGGGGGAAACAAACAAAAAAACTAAAGCTGTAATTGGCTTGTAGGAAATGACATCTGTAATTTGGAGGACAGCTTTGTTACCACCAAGGGCCCATCACTGGAGCTCTCACACCCGGGAGGATGCTGGTTCAAAAAGCACTGCGATGTCACAGCCTGGAGACACAGTACAACCCTCCCTTCCCTCTTTCCCTAACACATTGGCAATATCTGATCAATATTTCTGCACATCTCTAGAAGAAAAACAAAAATAATTTTAAAACCCCACTCAGGAATGAAAAACAAACCCACTGCTAAGTCACCTGAAGCAGCAAACTCAAAACACCTCCCGAGAGCATGGGGATCTGGATGGAAACCAGCAACCAGGGACTGAGCTTTGTTGTTATTGGATAAAAAATAAAATCTGCATTTGGCACTCATTCTCTCTCAGATATACAGACATGTTTCACTGCAATAAGGAAAAGAACATTTTTGGAGTCACCAGTTGTGAAAACATAGCATGGAAGTCTTGATGGACAGCTTCTGCTTGGACATGCACCAGCCCCTTTGGCTGACGCACGAAAATGTTTTCTCCACCACAGCAAGGCAGCACAGCTAATGGCTCCTGGCACACTCCTGCTCGGCTCCAGCATGACTCTGCACACCGTGGCTAACCCATGTCTGGAGGCAGCGAGCCTTGCCACGTACCTCAACGCATCAAACCCCAAAACCTCATCCTCTTCAACACAGACATCAACGTGCTCCTATAGATGGCATTTTGTATTAGCGCATGAGGGGAGAAGGCACAACGCACATGGACAAGCAGATCAAGCGTGATACAAACCAGCAGCAGGGCTCAAATCAAGGCAGAAATAAGCCCCCCTAAATCTGTTGACTCTTGATGCTGTAGCAGCATTGGGCTTGGAGGGGGCTGGTAGCAGCAGGCATGGTACAGCTTCTCACAACACAGTTGGGTAGCAAGTCAACCCATGCTCCGTTTGTTGACCACAGCAGCATGGATGTGCCACCACACAGGGCTTGCCCACCCATCTACCAGAAACAAGCTGATAGGCAACACCTCCAGGATCTCCAAGATCAAAGAGTCAGCACCAAAACAGCCCGATGCTCTCTTCAACGAAGAGCATTTCACACCCGGTGGACATGTTAGCTCCACCAGAAGCTGTGCAATATCTACTGAAGGCGAAGGTCCCTGCTCTCAGAAATCCATGGGGGGAGAAGGGAAGTGGCCCACACGATGCAAGGAGCGGAGAGCAGAGGCTGGACCACTTTCAGGCAGCCCCACTGACTGGCTGGGCGACGGCACGTCCCGCATGCCTTTCATCCCCCTTGCTCCAGCAGCGACACGTTCCCCTTGCCAGCAGCACTGCATTAAGGATTAGGTGGGATCAGACACGGGATAATACAAATAAGGTCACATTTGCTGCTGACAGTAGCTGCAAAGAAATGAGGATCCAGTCTTCCCAGCTGGAGGGAAACGGGATGCTGTTAAACTCTGTCCAGGCAGGAGAGGAAAGGAGGGGTACAGCTGAGACCAGGCTAATGCAGCTTCTCTGCCCACAGGTTTGGATATACCACTACAGTGCCTGATGGTCCACAGCTACAGGGGGAAGGGACTCTCCTGGCAGAAAAGCCACGTCTCCAGCTGGGCTTCCTGGTGGAAACCAGGACAGGTGGGGAGTGGAAGCAGCAGACAGGCTCCCCACTTACCGAACTGGGAAGTCTTTCACACCACCCCTGCACGGGTCTGCATAACTGGAGATGAAACAAAACCCTTTTGTTGTCTGGACGGTCCTAAAAGCACGAGTCAAGCCCCAAATTGATGATGCTGTTTCCCTTAACATTGAGCATCCACTGGCTCATTTCTCCTCCCGGGTCTTCTTCCATCCTCACCTTTTCCTGCATTGCTCAAAAGCTCTCACCTCCCAGCTACAGGCAGGCCTCTACCTCCCCTCACTCCCTGAGCCCTTGGCACCAGCCACAGCGTGCCTTCAAACGGAAGGGAGAAGATGGTGATACAACGGGCTCGGGGGTATATTCAGGCTTTGATAGGCACGCTGGGGCAAGCAAAAGCTGCAACACCTCGTGGAAGGAAGGGTGGGGAGCAGAAACCCTGTGGATGGAGACAACCTGCCAAGGAGCAGATGTGCTACTCCACAGAACCTTCCCGAAAACACAGGAGTCAGTGCAGAGGTCCTACCAGCTGTGGGGCAGGCTTGAGCATCTCAACCAGCACTGGTCCCATTTGCTCTAAAAAAAGCCCAACTGCTTTTATATTTGATTTACTTATTTTAAAGGCACCTCCAGAGCACAAGCTCCAGCTGAGCATTTTCATACTCTTTCTGCCCTCATTGGAGCCCAAAGGAGAAAAAACTCTCATGAGATGTGAAGAGCTCCGGACACACCACCACAGGCTCCCAGCTCTGAGCTGGATGACCTGCCACTGGCTCGTGCACAGCCCTGGGAAAGGCAGGGATGCAAAGCCCCAGCTGCAACACCCGCCGCAGCCCCAGCAAGCTTGTGCGCAGATGGCAATGGGACCAGTCCCTCTGCAGCCGGCAGCATATGTTGCTGCTGCCCATATCAGCACAGATGCCTGGAGAGATGCACCAGAACTAACTGGTTACACAAGGCAAGACGACTTCTCCTACACAGGCAAAGAGAGTTTTAATCCCAAACTACCGGGTACAGCTGAGCATCTGAATTCATCTCCCCTTTTTGCAGAGGAAGGAACAACATCTCAAGGGCAATGAAATGGACCTAAAAAAGTGCTGAAACAAAAGGCCAGTGGAGGTACCGGTGGCTTGTGACAGCTAGGCTGGTGAACATCTGTATGGCAAAGAGTTTCTGCTCTTGGTCTGCCAGCAACCTATATGTCTGTTCTAAAACAGGGGCAGTAATGCTCACTTAAGAGTCTCACACTGAATTAATCATTGCAAAGTGCTCTATGGTTCAGCAACAAGAGATAGGAAGGCAGCACAAAGTATGATCATAGCCACACTCAGCAAGACTAACGGTCTGTGCTGTGCTACGGTTCCTGGTAAGCCGTCTCTAACACCACTTAATGCTTCAGAGGAGGATGCACTGCAGTCCCAGCAGCACGGGTGCACCCTCCTCCCTGCCCTGGATGGGTACCAGTAAGGTCTGCCCAGCTCCCTGTGTCAGCAGAAGGTCTCATCCTTGCCAGGCACGGCCAGTGTGGTTGTACCCGGTTGTACCACCCAGATCTAGAACTGCTGAGCTGAGGAATGTGGTGTTTGGAGGAGCAGCGGAAAAGAAAGAGAAAAAAAAAATCTAGTGATGCTAAAGGAAAAAAGTTATTTTAAAAGGTTTCCTCCTCTCCACCAACTTCTGTCCTGCTCCTGGGCTCTCTGCCCAGCAAATAGCATCAGGCAGGGTGAGGTGCAGGCAGGGCGCAATGCAGGCAGGGCGCAAAGCAGGCAGGGCATGCGTGGCAGCACCTCTCCAGGGGTTGGTATTTCCCGGGTGAGGGCCGGCACCATGTAAAACAGCCAGAGGAAGGGTGCAGAGCAGCAGGGGGAGGGATGAGGGTTTTGGTCCCCACCCAGCCCCAGAGCAGACTTCCCTCTACACCCTGGGTGGAAAGGACCGGTGCACCCACAGCTCCCTCCCTGCCAAGCTGCTCGTTCCCACACCCAGCCCCAGCTTTCCACAGCCCAGTTTCCTTACAGGGATGTGGTAAATTAAATATATCAGTGTATATGCATATATATGCATGCACACCGTATTTTTCCTGCTCATTTACACACCCTTCCCTGAAAAGAGCCTCCAAGCTGAACTGCTAGACCTGCCTTGGGGATGCACTGGGGGCATGGAGTGGGAAATCTGGCCCCCGGGGAGCAGGGTGACAGCCACGCATAGAAGGGCTGCTCAGAAAGGCAGCAGTGCTGGGTCACATCTGCCTAAATACTCCATCTCTGATGGGAGTCTCGACAGCAAACCCCTGGGGAAAACTATAGGCGAGTGAGCACAGGGACACCTCTTCTGAGCACCCTGCTGATGCCAGCACACTGCCATCTTCTTGTTTAACACCTGCGCAGACCTTTTTCCCATGCATCTGTCCAGTCACTTCTGAACCCATGCAGTCTTTCAGCAGCCAGAAGATGCTGTTGCAGGGGACTGCACAAATACCCTGCTGTGATGGGTTGATCCTGGCTGGGTGCCAGGTGCCCACCAAAGCCATTCTATCACTCCCCCCCCCCCCCCCCGGAGGACGGGGGAGGGGAAACCAAAAAAAGGGGCA
>VYZV01002485.1:32730-56311 GCA_013401275.1 Pandion haliaetus | reverse complement strand
GTCTCCCGTGGGAGGGACCCCACAGTGGAGCAGGGGACGAGTGAGGAATCTTCCCCCTGAGGAAAGGAGCGGCAGAGACAATGTGTGGCGAGCTGACTCAACCCCCATCCCCTGTTCCCCTGTGCCGCCGGGGGGAGGAGGTAGAAAGCACCGGGAATGGAGCTGAGCCGGGAAGGCGGGAGGGGTGGGGGGAGGTGTTCTGCTGTTTGGTTTCCCTTCCTAATACCCTTGTGTTTTGTTTTTGATTTGATTTGTAGTAAATGAAATGGATTTTGTTTCTTCCCCAAGTTGAGCCTGTCTTTTGCTCGTGACCCTAAGTGGGGAGTGATCCCTCCCAGTCCTTGTCTCGACCCACGAGCCTGCCTTTGGATTTTCTCCTCATCCCAACGTGGCCAGGGGCGGGGGTGGGGGGTGAGCGTGCTTTGTTACCGGCTGGGCTGACCTGAAACCACGACAGGGGCCGGCTGCAATCCCCGAGTATCACTCACCTTCGCCAGCAGCACAGTAAAACCCAAGCACAAGTCGCCCGGGAGAGGCTGTTCGACAGTCTTGTCCTCTGCCTCACTAATTAAACACAACTACAAAAAGACAAGCAGCAAAAGCCTCATTATTCTAAAATATGAGTCCAGGCTGCTAAAAGGCACCAGGCTCCTGGTATAGCAGGACAAGATGTTCTTCCCCTCCACAAGACATTTGGCGGGGGCTCTGCTATTTCCAGTGCCACAGCTGAGCTCTGGCTTATCCCTCACCTCCAGCCTGGCACCAACGATGCCAAATGGGAATGGGCAGCCAGCGCTCCTGGATTGGGACTCTGCTGCCGGCACCAGGCTAATCCCACTGGCCCCTTACTTTCCAGGACAAAAGTGGTGAAACACAGGGAATAAAATTAAAATTCTTCTTTGTGTTTCAATTTAACATTTTATCTGTATTGGAAGCAGCAGGAAAAACACATGGGAAATGTGAAGCGAGTAACCGCTCTGGCTCAATAGTGGGAGAAGCCAGAAGAAACACTAGGGCATCTAGGGCAAGCTCTGCAAGGCTCATTTTAAACTGTTCCCTCCACCAACATGGATAAATATTTGAGAAAAAAAAATTACAGAAAAATGCAGTTGACTCACAAAGAGCAAGCGTGTTAAATATAGAAAATAAATCAAATAATTAAAGGGCAAAACAAATGGGATTTTAGCCCTGCTTTGAGCATAATTTTCATTATGGCCTTACACAGGGTGCTACCAAGCACGGAGCGGGTGAAGCAGGCGGCAAAGCAAGCTTTTGCCATGCTCCCGGTCCATATTTCCCCCCGTCGGGAAGCACAGAGCAGTGGGGCTAGTGTGGGGAGCTCCCTTCGGCTGCTGCCCCGTGCCCCCAGGGCACAGCACAGCTTCCCCCAGGGCTCTCCATCCCTTCTCCACATCCTGATGGAGCAGCTGAAGTGCAGTGACAGTAACTGCTTTGCCCACAGTGGCTCAGAAACTCTCCATGGGATAGAAACACACTGGGAATGCGCTATAAGCTGTTAGCCCAACTGCTAGGCTCTCCAGAACTGCAGGTATATATGCTGCACCAGAGCTGCTTGGTTAAGGCTCAACAGCCCAATCCAAGCTTAAAAAAAATTAAAATCCCAGCTCCACATAGACTCAAAGACCTTGGGATAGTCTGAAATTTAGGCTACAGATGTTATAGCCAGATCCTATTCTTGCCAGGAGCCAAGCCCTGCAATTTAAGGGTGCCCTGGCACTAACCCACCCCAAATGTGACTCCCAGCCTCCGCCACACTCATAAATTACACTTGGCAAAAAAAGGGCAAGCTCAAAGCGCCGTCATTGCCTTTAAGAGCTCAGCACTGATCTGGCTTACCAAGGCTTTTACTGGTCCCCAGGCAGAGCAGGGGCTCCTCACTCAGACCGGCAGGGAAGCCCGAGGCTGCCCAGGAATAAAAGAGCCATGTGCTCTTCCGATCCCAGAAACTATTCCCCAACACCGAGGCAGGAAAAAAAACTTATGGCAAGGCTGTGCTGGCAGGTGCCGGCTGGGGGGGGAACAGCAGGGCCATCAGTCGGGCATCACTGTCCACCCCGATGGCTCTCTCCTTCCACAGCCTGTGAGATGCAGCAGGTGAAGGAGGCGAGCAGTAGGGTAAGAGCCAGGGAGAAGATAAGCTCAGAGCCAGGCTCTTTTATGAATATCCCTCTCCTTTCTTCCACCAACCCCACCCCAAAGAAATGTCCTTTCCTCTGTCTACAGTGACATCCTCAGAGTCTCTCCTGCAACAAGGTCGGCCTTGACGCAGGGACAATCTGGGCAGCCCACAGAGGTGAAACAGGAGAAATTACTTTAAGACATTTCTGTGTCTGTGATCAGGAGGCTGAAAACCAGCAGCATCAGCTCCCTAAATAACATGCAGCGTCTGAAGCTCCACTGCTGATCTTGGCAACAACCCCCTCCCTCTCAGCTACAGAAACCCTATGTATAGGAAAACAAGCACACACACACACACACACACACATATATATATATATATGACTTTCATATTATTTTGCCTTTTCTAAACAGTACGGTAAAGCATCATAGATCCGCTTTTCCCAAGCAGGAGACTGACATGCCCACGGCTAAGCAGTGTCCCCCTCTCGCCGTGCCACACTCCTCTCTGTCTTGAGCCCCAGGTGCCCTCTCTTCTCTACCAGTGCTCCTCGAAGTCGCAGAGAGGAGGATTAAATAGCCTTGGCAAACTAACTGAAACAGATCCGAAATATTCCTGTTCTTCATCAGGCCACCATCTTTGTATTTATCCCAGCATCATCTTTACAGAGGTGGAAGAGAGAAGTACATGCCTAGGGCTGCTGGGCCACAAAAGGCGCAGCCCAAGCAGCGGGGACAAATACAAGCAGTTAGTAAGAGGGTTGTGGTTAATGTTTTGCAAATGTTTTGTAACAGGCTTGCATATTCCTCGGTCGTGACCAATGCCTGTTGCTCACAACGGGCTCCGCATCCCTATTGCAGCAGCCAGCGCTACCGATGTCACCTTCAATACCTCTGTAACGTACCGTGCCGGCAGCAGGACCACAGGGAAGAGGAGGTGATGCCGGGTGGCATCAGTCAGTCCCCTTCATGGTGGGGTGAAGCATCGGGGTGCCACTCTGCACGCCAAAGCACACCGGCTGCTGCAGGTGACCCCTAAAGCATCCCCTCAGCTCCCGGGGTAGCCATACTCAATCTGAAGCACCAAATTTGCCCACTCTTCCCCAGGCTGCAGAGCGACCCTTAGAAAACTTAGTAATACTGAAAGCGTTAGCCTGTTGCTTTTCCCACCTTGCTTCAACGTGTGTGGCTGTGTTTTGGTTTTAATTGCAAAGTCCCCACATTCTGCAAACCAAATGTAGCTGGAATCGAAATTGAAAAGTAGAGCCGCCTATCAACAAAAATCAAAGCACTGCCCTGCCAAAACAGAGCAAAATGCACAAAGAGAGCCTAAATAGGGAGGCGAAAAAAAAGGAAATTACATTAATAGCATACTTTCATTTGTAATAATCAGAGAGACTGGTAATGACACTGGAAGGTGAGCTATCCTTGGCCCAAGGAGACGTGGCTATTTATGAAACCATCTGGCTGTCAGCTGCTTGAACACCACACAAAGGTAAAGTGTAAATTGCCACTGCAACAGGTCGCTGTGCCAGCTGCGGTCAGGTAGAGGTGGGCTGGCAGCAGCCCTTTGGGCAGGGAGAGGGTGCTCTGTCCTCCACCTGGCAAGGGGGAAGGTGAAAAAAATCCAGAAATTTTCTGCATTATGGGGAGGAGTAGCAGCCTGCGGGTTATAGGTGGTTTTTTTCATTGTATGTAACTTGGTTATTTAGGAAGAGGTTTATGAATCATTGCTTTCTCAAAAGTAGGCACCAAGTAATGGCTACAGGAGACTATTTCTTTGTTTTTAAGAAAGCATGGTGCAAAAATTATCTACTTGATAAGCCGTTGAAACAGTGTAATGCCAGCCTCTTATGTTAACCTGGTTCCTGATGATTTTATTAACCAAAGAGCTGGAAGGAGATCAACTTGGCATTCCTGGTCTCTGCAATTATATTCTGCTCAGACACAAACAGGAACTATAGCTGAACAGCAACAGGTAGGATGATATTTAATGCCCACCTCTATACCTCGACATTGTCTGGTTTGAAATAGAGTCCTCGTGCCATTTACTGGCAGTGAAACTAATAGGATTCTGTAAAAATCAATCCATAAATGCACAGATGCTAAAATGAATGGTTTCCTTTCTGTTCCGTTTATGGGAAGGCTCTTTTATGGATATCTATATGCTGGTGTAAAAATTTCAGAAACAACTTTCTAAGTCTTCATTAAATTCAAGGGGACTTTTGTAGAGAAGAATGCTTTAAAAGAAACTGCTATTTCACACCACAGCTCATTACTACCCACAAACCTAAAAGAGCAATGCTCGCTTGTGAGAGCTGCCCTGACCGTGCCGTGTTCCTGATGGGCACACAAGAGCCACCGAGGATGAGGGGGGAAACCAAGGTCAAGGTTCAGATGGGACACCGAGCTCCATGCTCAACACAGGAGCTATCGAACTGAAACGACATGCCATCATCCACCAGCATCCCCGTCCCTTCAAGACCGGCTGCCGCACCCACAAAAGAACACTGCCGATGGCAAAACGCTTCCCAGGCTCTTCTCCAGGGACCCCAGGAAAGCTGCAGTGCACGGGTCTGCCCTCCCAGCCAGGGGACCTGCTGTCGGTAGAGGGTTTCCAGAGGGGAGAAATAAATTCATTAACTAAAACTGAGTGCTTTTGGGCAGGCCAAGGTGAATGTTTCTTGATAAAATATTTAATGAAAGCAAATGAAAAAAAAAGCAATATTTCTTCCTTGCCCTACCCATTGTGTTAACGGCAGGGAGTGGGTTTGGGGGTTGGTTTTTTTTGGAGCAAGCAAAAAACTGCGCGACCTGTTTCTCGCTTCTGAAAACAAAAGTTTATCAGAGCAGCCTGCAGACTGAGAGATTATTCAGATTTCTGCCTCCACAAGGTTATTTCTTCCAAGACCACTTTCCTGAAAGCACCGCAATAATTCCTGCCCCAGAAGTGAGGTGGGGATGCCGGGTAAACCCCTACATTGCTCACCGAACCAGCTCTGCATCCCCTTCTCACCTCCCCGCGGTGCAGGCTCTGGTGTTAGCCTTAAGTCCCATTTTGTGGTCCCCAGCCCTGCTGCTGCAGGCAGGGATGCTGCCACATGGCTTCCCCTGGCATCAGCCCACCTGACTCTGATTTCATCCGTACTGCTCAAATGCAACAACTCTGCTGGTTCCGAGGCCTGAAAATAGATGGGCAGATAACAGCCAGGTCAGGCACGCACGGTCCACAAAACCGTGTCTCCGGTCCCTCCTGATCCACAGGGGACATCAGCTCCCCAGCTTTCCTCAGCAGAGGAGGAGGAGATGGTGACCCCACAGACCGGCTTTGCCACTGCTGGCCAGTAACTCCGACACCCCTCAGTTAGTCCACTGGGACTGCCTCTTAGCAAAGCCAAAAGGCAGACAGCCACTAGCATATCACCAGATCCTCTACCAGGAATAATTTTCCATGGGGCTTACAACTATCTCGAACATAAATTGGGATAAAGGGAAAAACGTACATCCAAGCCCTTTGTACACCCGCAACGATCCGTCTTGTCTCTGGCAGCTTAACATCTCTGGAATGATATAGCTCTGCTGTAGGAAAAATAGCTCCTAAGTGCTCCCAGTCGTGACAAATCCCGAGGCACATGGCAGAAGTTCACCACAGCCTCCTGGCCGATGGCCAGGCTCACAGAATTGAACTTCAACTTACCCTCTTTCACCTCCTCCTTCAGCTACAGAGGCTTTTCTTCATCTCTCCTTCCTCACATTTCACTTCCAAGGGCGTGGGACTACAACAGTGTTATTTTTTCTCCACACCCAACCTCAGAAAACAAATCATTCCCAAACCGTTCAGCCAGACACCTTGCCTCTGACACCGGCCAGGAAGATGCAAACCTCCCCACGCCGGTTAGCTAGACGCACCTCCCTTACGAGCGAGTGATGCTTTTCCCCAGTTTTTTGCCAGCAAGAGACCGCCTCGAGTCACAAGACTTTTTTTTGCCATCTCTTTTTCCTCCTCTTATAAAAGCTGTGGCTGAGGACTGCCACGCAGGTGTCAAATCCTCCTGCTGCCAGCCATCAGGTGCTCGACCCTGCAGAAGCCCATCAGCAGCGAGGTCCACCAGTGAAATCCCTCTCTCTCCCTGCAGACAACTTTCCACCGTCCACCTTAATTTCTTCCAACCCGGGACCCATCCCAGTGAGATGCCAAAAACTCAGCAATATACTCAAGGCAGGGGCACACTCCTGAACTACTGACCAGTGTTACAACTTCGTCAGCGTTACAACTTTGTCAGTGTTACAACTTCGTCAGCGTTACAACTTCGTCAGCGTTACTAACTCTTCACTTTCCCCTCCGATTTCTGCTTTTTCCCCCATCAAGAATGACAATTGTCCAATGATTTTAGCTAAATTTAGCTCAGTTTTAGTTAATTTGGCTAAGATTTTGCTGAACTTAGCTAAGCAGTTAATTTTACAAAGCATCCCCACATTAAATCTTCCCGTGCCTTGAAGTCCCCGTCTATAAAAAGAGAATCATTATCACCAGTTTGTCTCCAGATGACAGAGGCTTTAAATCACTGCCACCCAACATCTGGTTTGCGGCTCACAGGGAGCTGCTGGGCTCCGTTCACCTCGGAGTGGATAATTACCCACCGGTGGAGATGCCACCGACTCAGCTCCAAACACCCTTCTCCATCCCCAAAGTGCAGGCCAGGGCTGAGGGACACAGTCTGGGCAGCCCAGGGACCCAGAAACCGCCACCGCTTGCAGAAATCAGTAGAAGACTTAAGCCTTGAGGGCTGTCAGCCTTTCACCAGCAGGAAAGTGCTTTAAAATTAAAAAAAAAAAAAGAAACAAAACCCCGCTAAGGCAGGCAGCAAATGGAGAGGTTGCAACCTTAAGAGCTGCAGAGACATTCAAACAATAGTATCTCAGCTCGAACCTTCCCCGCAGCTGTAGACGGCGAGACTATAAATTGGCCTATGATTTAGCTCCATTTGGTGCCCTCTATTCAGGCCCGCGCCTCAGCCCACGCTGTGGATACCGGCTTTCATCCTTATCTCCACCATCCATCAGCTGCTGTCAGCGAGCCGGGGGGGGGCAGGGGGGGAAGGTGGGGTGCCAGAGCAGCTCTGCACACATGGGAACCCCCTTTTCCTTCCCCATGTTTCCCCAGCAGGTCCCGTTGCAGCACCTTGAGTCATCGTTAGGACCATGCTGGGCCTTGGTCGAGGCAGATATTTAATTTCATAGCCTATCTGTTGTCAAGTACACTATTTTCTTCACAATTTTTCCTTTTTTTTCCCCCCCCCTTTTTTTTTTGTCTGCTCCCCCTCATTTCACATTATAGCCATCATTTATCTCCACAGCACCAACAAGCTGATTTACTGCCTCGATCAGCACAGCTCCAGCATGAGCTGCGTGAAAAAGGGATGCATCAAGCCCAACATGCAATGGGGACCCGGCCAACAGAGCCTGGCGGGACAAGAGGGAGGGATAGGGCAGATAATCATCCCACGAACCAAGAGCACCAACAGCGCAATTTTTTTCACTCTCTCTCATTGCAGCAAATCTGCAAGGATGGGGCAATGCCAGGACACATGGCCAGACGCCCTGCCCAGCACTCCTGGAAAACGGGAGGTTTGAGGCTGAGCGCTCTAGGAACAGAGGAGATTTGGGCAAGCCAATTTTTTTTCCCTCCCCCTAACCAGGCACCGGAGAAACCTGTTCCATCAGGATTGACTCAGAGCATTTCTGCTAAACACCTAGTTTGCTCTCCCTCTCCTAATGAACAGCGTGACAAGCTCAAAAATCAATGGAGGCTTGGCGAACCCTGAGCAAAGCCTCCTGCCAGCGCCCAGCCAAGCATCCCCGCCACGCTGCTCTCTCTAACTGAAACCGACGGGGGAGCGATTAACCGACAGGTTTGTTAATGGCCACCCCATCAGGACTCTTCTCACCAAGCCCCCATGAAAGCAAGCCACAACAAGAAGTCATCTGTGGAGGTGCCAGCCTTCTCCCTGGCAATACCAGCACAGAAAAGAAGAGCTGCTGAGGCCACTGCCGTGCGTCTGGGAACCAGCCTCAGAAAAGCCCCCAGCATTTCCCCACGGACAAGGACGTTTGGCTCAGCACCACTCTCCCAGACACCCAGGGACCTTTCAAAGCCCCTGGGCCCACGAGCTAAATCTGAGTCTTTATGGCCAGTTGGGCACCGCACATTTTGGGGCCGAATGGGAAGCACTGGGACACCTCCGAGACAAGCCACCTGCTTGTGATACCTGTGGTTGAGCAGGNGGGGGGACAGGACACAGCCTTGGGGGACCAAGAGGGATGGGGAGCAGCCAAATGAGTGAAGCAGGGTACCAAGAAACTGCTTTTGGCTCTTTTCCCTAAAATACCTGGCAGGCTGAAGCCCACCCTGCGGCACCCAAGGCTGCGTGCGAGGGACGAGGCTTTGACGGGGAAACAGCTGCGCCCTGGCAGGAGCCAAGGAAACCCGGGAGCTGGGACAATGGCATAGGCATGGCAGGGAATGGATGCTCCCCAAACCCAACACTGACCAACCTGGAGAGAAAAAACAAGAGGGAGCAGCTTCCCCCCAGCATCCAGAGAGGTGAGGACGGATTGGGGCCCTTCCACAATAAGCAGCTGCTGGCTTCAGCTCCAAAACGCTTCCCCATGCCACCACCATAGCACCCCCTCCCACTCTCCCATTTGCTGCACTACCAAGTATATATCAGTATATATATATACATAGATATATATGTCTCTCCTACTCAGCACACTGATTTTCGCATCTGCGTTTGAAAAGAGTACAAGGAGAAGCAGCGTGTAGAGCTCCTTTCCATTGCTGCACCCATGCTCCTCTCCTCTTAACCTCTCTGCAAGGGGCTCGTTTCCCATCTCATCTCATGGCTCTGAACCGTTCCCTCTGTTGGTTTTTTTTGCTTAAAAAAAGGTCGTTACTTAAGAGACAGGGGAAAAAAGGAGATGGGCAAATGGGAGGGATTTAACTCTGCCTTTGAATCTCCTGGCTGGAGGGGCTTCACATGCTATTCAATGCGGCATCGGTGATTTAATCATCAGTGTGATGCTATTGCAAACAGCAGCAGACAGCAGAGCCTGCAGGAGTAATGCTCTCTCTAACAGCATGAATATTAAGGGCATTTAACAGCCCTTGTAATCACGCTGTGGCTCCTTGCAAGAGCACAGCCAGGCAGCACGAGGGAAGGCACTAAACCATGCTGCTGCGTTATCAAACTTTGCCATGCTCCTTACGGCATCCGAAATCAGCCCCACTTACAGAAAAGTGAGCGTTGGCTTCCCAGTACGTTCTCTCAAAACCAAATCCCATGCAGCAAAAGCCCTTAAGCACGTGCTGGGATGAACTGGGTGGCTTTAAAGCCTCCTTCAGTCAAAGCTGGCCCGGTGGGGAATTTGGGTCCCTGTAACACAGCAAACATTAAGACCTTCAGCAAATTAATCTCCTGTACCTGTGTTTGATGCACTGGGAAAGGATTACTGGGGGAGGAAAAGAAATCCTGAGCACGGCATGAGTTTAGCTGCGCCTTAGAACTAGAGATGTATCATACTTTTCAGGTCAAGCGTTAGTCTGTTCTCAAAGGAAAGATCCCCAGCTTTTGCACTTCAAAAGTTTTTACTCTTTTATTGGATTAATATCATTCTGAAAAGTTCCCCGTGATTTTGATGCAGGAATGGCCAGTTATCTATTGCAGCCTACTGTAATGAAATGCCTGCAAAATACAGCCACTCCTGGCCTATAGACTTGAAACACACGTTCTGGAAATAAGGAAAAAAAAGTGGGAATTCATCTGCTCTATCTTTCAGATACAGTAATGGCTGCTAGTTCTGCCTGAAGATGGGGAGAACATACCGAGACCCAAGCCTGCATTCAGAAAGAAAGATGCTAGCTTGCCCAAGGCTATACACACAGCTGGTGCTAATGCCCAAACTGGTGTCAATACGAGATCTGCATCAAAAATTAGTTGATCCCAGTTGATATTTACCTATAGAAACTCAGAATTGTTTGGCTGTGAGATGGTGCAGGCATGTTTCGTCTGGACTAACACCCACATTGCTGGGTGCTCCCACCTCTCTGGTGCTCTCGGCGCAGCTCGTGCACCAGAGGGAAGGGAAATAACTACCTGGCCTTTCATTCACACCTTTAATTATTCACCTTACATTGATATAAATTAATTGAAGCAGAATAAGCTTTTATCCCAAATAGGGGTGCCTGCACGCAGGCATCATCGAGATTAAAAGGTGCAAATTACACTTTATGTAATGTCCTCATTTCCAGCTATCGCACGGGCAAACTCCGGGGCTGGACCCGCACGTGCTGCTCCACCTACATCAAGTACCTTTACACCAACCTCTGCCCCAGTTCTACAACTGCAGTCTAAGTACAACGCTCTGGTTACGTAGCAGATGTACAAGGGTTTGGTTAAATAGCAGAGATGCTCTTCGCTTCTGGGACGCATCCAGTGTCAGGATTTGGCCACAATGCCGGCAGCGGGACCTGATCTCCGAAGGGTGCAATAAAGCACCGAGAGCAAAGAAATCCTGTTTCGCAGAATGCCACTTGTGCCCGTTGGGGAAGGTTGACCTCACTTCACGTCCCAGCGGCCAGTGCCCTCGAGTGCCGGCATGTTTTCCTCCCACCTCACACGCGCTAGCAGAGCTTCTGCTTGCAAAGGCCAAATTGGAGCTGACTTTCTTTTGCTGACATTGCCTCCAGAAGGCAAAGTGTCCTCACCTCCCCAAGCCCCTTGGTGCCTCAGGTGAAGAACAACATCTGAACGACTTTCCCCAGCATTCAGATGCCTGCCAGAGCTTGCTCTCACCTTGCAAGGTAGATTGTGTTTGTATTTTACATTTGACTTTGGAAATGTCGTGTTTCTTGAGTGCGTGCATGCATCCAGGAGGTCCCTGTTGAGGAGATACTGCTGTATCTGTGCGTAGGAATGGAGGCCACATCACCAGCAGCAGCAGAGACCATGAACGTACCACTCTTCTCGTCATCCAATTCTCTTTTGCCACTTCCACGTCTAATTTCAGATTTCAGCTATTTCACTCAAAAATGTCCTGGCTAGTTTTCTACTGCAGGGGGACTGAGGTTTGGGCCTGGAGAACCAGACTCTCTTTCAAATAACAAAACCAGGGAAGAAAAAAGTCGGTTTGCTCCTGTTACAAAATCCTGGTGACCTATGTTTTGAGATGTCCTTCCTTCTCCAAGCTCTGGGCTGGGACTTCAAATCAGGCAGATGACAGCCTCTCTAATGGGCTCAGGTATTTCACTTTTGCCCCCAAGAATGCCACCAAACCAGGCAAAGTGAGAAGCCTTTGCAAAGCCTAATTTTGCACAAATACTGGATGTTTCCTAAGACTGCAGCTGAAGTCTCAGCAGATTTCAGGCTAGTTGTAGGCTTCACCTTCTCACAGTTTCTAGCTCTGACCAAATACCTCACGTATCACCTCTGCAAGGGGGACTTACATCCTTATTTATCCAGGAGCTGTGCAAATACAATTATTACTGCTCGTAAAGCCCTTGGCTGCCAGAGCATCGAGCACGACAGAAAAGTCTGTGTGGAAGTGCATAACGTTGTCCTCCATCTCTGAGCTTGGGGTCAGCAGGGAGTGGTAAGGAATAAAACAAAAAAGTTGCTTGAAGAGGGAGCAGAGGCTGTCCAGCACATTGTGCGGGTACTCTTGTACATCATCACACGGGGCAGGATTCAAACTACACCCACTTAATAGGGGCTAAATTAAAGTGGTGATGGGTATGGCAGTGTGATGGTCTGACAAATTATAGTCAATATCTCAAACATTTGTTAAAGAACTTTGGTGGAAAAGATGCCTCTGTAAAAACGCTGAGTTGTGTGAACAGGACAATGTGTTCGGAGGAGAGGGCCCCACGGAGGGTGGGACTGCACTTCTCCAAAGCCGCAATTCCTTATCTTAAATGACCATGAGAAGGAGCACAGCATATGTGCCTGGAGGAGGGGGCCCCACAGAGGTTGGGACTGTGCCTCTATCTTAAGCGGTCATGCCAGCAGGGAAAGAGAGGCAAATCCCCAGTGAACCCCCCCCAAGCTCACTGACTGATTCCAGAGAAGCCCAGGAACGTGAACTGCGCATGTCGAGACCACCGACTAACACACTATAAAAGAAGGAAGAACGAGTGCTCGGCGCGCACCCTCCGGAACTGGATCTCTATGCTGGCTGGACCAATGCTGGACCCAGGACTGGTGACTCCCTTTTCTTCTCTCTTTTCCTTTTCTTTCTGTCTTTATTTCTGTCTTTCTTTCGCGCTCTTTTTCCTCTCTCTTTTCCACAAGTCCCTACACCCAATCCTTTGAAACATAAACTGTTGACCAAGTCTGAGACTAGGAGTGGATGTAGCCGCCCCTGGGCTCCTCTTTGAGAAGGAGTCCAGAAAGCAAGGGGGTCTGCTCTGAACCTCGTGACTCAACAGGAGGGATCCCCTTCTGACACAGTTTCATGTTCCTTTTTCCACTTCTTTTTCTACACTTCCCTTCTCTTTTCAAACAGTGGCTTAATGACATGATGCAAGGTTCATACTGACAAATTCACTTGTACTTGGGCAAGGTTAGCTAGGTTGAATAAATGTTGATTGTTGTTGGAACTCCCCTGGTGCCGTTTCAGCTTAATTCTGACAAAGGAAATCCACGAACGTGAGTTGCTCCAACTTTGGGATGAGACAGGCAGCACGCTCCACTTTAAAACCTCAGTCCTGGTCTTCAAACACCCAGAACAGTATTTTTGTGGGTACTTAATTATATGGTAAAAAAATGTCAAAACTTAAGAAAAAAAGGCAAATTGGTTTTCCATCTCACTTCCCAGAATTTCAACCCCACAGCAGAATCGCTGCTGACAGGTGCCATCCCTCCACCATAGCAAGCTGTCCGTCCATCCCTCCCTTGCTCCATGCCATGGCAGCAGGGCAGGGAGAGCTGGTGCTGGCCGGCCCCAGGCAACACTTGTCATCTCCACCCCAAAATCCGCTCCTCCCACACCATGGCCAGCAGACGGGACCACCGGGGCACTGCTGGGCTGAGCGCCCATCCCCAAGGGCTGCACAGTGGTTGGTGCTTTCTTTTCTTAAGAGACCTAAGGCAGAGATCTTCCTGTGGGATGGGAGGGCAGGATGGGAAGGCTCTTCACAAAGCGCTTCACAATACCACAAGGAGCACACCGTATGCAGCCTACACGCTGTACATGGTTTATCTCTGAGCATTATACAGATATTCATCCGTTTTGATCCCAGTCGCAGGAGCAGATGGCTGCTTAATGCATGCTTGAGTCTCTCTCTCCAAATTACACAATATTATGGCGCCGGGAAAATGCAGCAGGCATTATAAAAGTCACAGCTCTTCACCGCTCCTTCCCCATCCAGCTCCGCTCTTGACAAAAGGCAGGACCGTGAGACACGACAGCTTCCCTCCCAGCTCGGCTCTCAGACACCAGCTCCAGCAGCCCCCCTGCGTCTTCCCACTGCCCACCCTGCTGGAAAAACCACCTGCCTTCCCCAACCAGATCCTGAGTTTCGCATTTTGGCTTGGCGAGGTCAAGGTGCAAAGGGGCTGCATCCCAAACATCCCCCAAGGCAGATCCCAAAGGATATTAGAGGATATTATTCCATCCTGAAGCACCCCGACTCAACCCATTGGGTACAACAGATTACCCTGACTCAGAGGAAAAAAAACCTCTTTTTTTAAAAAAAGAATAAAATTAAAAAAAAAAAAAAAAAAAAAAAATCAATGTTTAATAAAAGGAACTGACCCAAGCCTTTGAAAATGAGCCTGCTTGCACCTGTAACCCCTCCTTCCCAGCTTTTCTGTCTCACCTAACAACAAGCAACTAAAAATTCAATGCACAAGAAAGAAAAGATGTGCATGAACTCCCCCTGGCCCAGGAGGGCTGCAACTGAGGCCTGCGCCACTGAACATACTTGTGTCTTATTTGCGAGCTGTGCGCCTCCATAATGTGTTATGAGGTATGTTTGCAACCGGCGGATACCGACAGTGGTCCTTGAGGAGGAAATGGTGTGTGTCTAAATGCAGGCAAAGATATTTAGAAAGCCAGGACAAAGCAGCCTTGTTCTCCTTGCTTGGGCCAAATTACATCCTTTGGACTTATTCCTTCAGTGGCTAAAAAAAAAAAAAAAAAAAAAGAAAAGTATAATCCATCTCAATTTCCTTGGCTCTGTGAATAATGTTTAGAGAATAGTAGGTGATTTCAGAGCTCATTTGTTTTTGCACCACACAAACCCTGTGCTCCTCGTATCACTTTCCAATCAGGTTTATTGTTGGTGTTTCCACTAGAAAATCAAGGAGGGAAAGATTAAAACCCTCGGTCGCACTTGTGACAGAGGGGAAAAAAATAAAATTTTTAAAAAAGTAGAAGAATAATAATAATCTATCTTTCCCTTGTCTTCCAGCCTGATCTGAAAATGAACCTGTTTTGCTTCTGAATCTGTTCTGTTCAGGCACCGCAGTTCCTGTGGTCCTTCCTGAGATGAGATACAATCATTAGCTCACTTGCTCCTCCAAATAATATCACAAAGGCGGAGCTCGAGCTGCTTTGCGGTAAATCATCACTAATTTCTGCCTATGTGAAGCAGCGCAGGGTTTGGCGGGGGACATAAGGCTCCCCCCAGCCCCACGGGTGCCACCACCAATTCCCCTGCATCCCTTCTGGCTGGGGACAGTCCCCAACCCAGCATGTCCCCCGCCACGGAGAGGTGAAACCGGCACATTGTCCCTTCCCAAAACGCTTCTGTGACACGCGAAGGATGGCTGCACCTCGCTCCCTCGGGGCTGCAGTAAGGGTTAATTAAGGCTCATAAGGTGCTTCCAAACAGCGGGATTGAAGGCAAACTATTAGTACTACTAATGCCGCCTCCATAAACAAAGCGGTGAACTCTTGCTGATCCTGTCGCCACTGATCATTTCCCAAAGGCACACTTTAACTATGAGAAATCCTCCTTCTCCTCCTCCCAGCACCCCCGTGCCACAGGCAGCCAGACCCCCAGCCCCCTGGGACATCCAACACCCATCCCACAGCAGGCAGCTTCCCGGGTTCCCTATAGACTGATCCAGCCCCATCTAGGGCTGCCTTCCCCACCAGAGCAGAAGCTATACTGGAAAACCTGTATCTAGGCAGCCCACCTTCCCTAGCTCCTATGGAAATAATGGAAATACATAGGAAGAGTGGAGCAATACCGATTTAGACAAGCAGAAGATGGGGCCCAAGATCTCCTCCTCAGCTCACTCTTCCCCTAACACTGACTTCTGCTGAGATTCTGGAACCAAAAAGGGGAAAGAGGGTGGGAAATCAATTTAATTGCAGCTTAGTAAGCAACTGTGCTAAGTGTTGCTGGCAAAATCTGAACATTTCACTGTGAGAGAAAGGGGGGGGAAATGGCTTTTTCATTGCACGAGAAAGTGGATTGAGAGCAATCCCCCCCCCCCAATCATCTGCTCCTCCTCACCCCTTCCTTCTTTAAACAGAAGGAAGCCAGCAAGAAACACAGAGCTAACGCCAGCAATCTCCCGCTCACACTACTCCAATTAATAGTCAATCCGCTGCACCCTTTGTCGTTAGGCTACACGTAATTACCCCTTCACTCAAACATCTTTCTTAAACAGATCCTGCTTTTGCTTTCTCTGCAGATACATTCCCCGTAATTGGTTTTATTGCACCAAACGCTGGGCTGCCCTCACGGAAGGGAAATGGTTGTAACTGTGTTTCTCTCTCCCAGCAGCAGTAGGCTGGTTTTGCATTTCCACAGCTTCTCCCAAGCTTGCTTTTTCCACAGGCAAAGAGACTAGATCACCCAGAAGTACCAATCTGGCATCCCGTGGGCTGTGCGCACTGGACACGGATCCAAGAAAAATACTCTGCTCATACCACCTCTGCTCAAACCCCATATTCGGCTACCCAGGGATTTGCCAGCCTGGGACAATGATGCCGCACCTGCACTTACATGGGCTTATAAGACAGTGCTATTTGCAAGGCTGTCTCTCCCAGCACTGCCCTTCCAGCGTCTGTGTTCTCCCAGCTCACGCCTGCTAAACCACAGCAGCTTGGTCTCTACGCCTAAAAGCAACCTTTCAGCTTTGGGAGGGAAAGAAAAACTAGTCCCCGTACCATAAAAAGCTCTATGCACCTGCCTTCCCCAGGGACACTATTCCTGTTTATAGCCCTTACCCTGCAGCCATGCCGTGTGCCAAGTCTCCGTGCCCGCAGGGAGGCACGGATCATGCCACAGAGCCAGGGTCAAGAGACGTCTCGGCAGAGCAAGAGGAAGCAAACCCAGCCGAGACAGGCCCTGGGCCATGAGCACATCAAAATCAAATCAGGATGATGTTCTCTTGTCATGGAAAGGAAGAGCGCAGAGGAGAAAAGAGCCTGGGTTTTTTCAGTAAATAATCCACCTCTGTACATATCTGTCATGGTTTAACCCCAGCCAGCAACTGAGCACCATGCAGCTGCTCACTCACTCCCCCCCACCCCCCACGGTGGGATGGGGGAGAGAATCGGGAGGAAAAAAGGTAAAACTCGTGGGTTGAGATAAGAACAGTTTAACAGAACAGAAAGGAAGAAACTAATAATGGTAATAACAACAATAATAAAATGGCAATACTAATAAAAGGATTGGAACATACAAAACAAGTGATGCACAATGCGATTGCTCACCACTCGCCAACCAATGCTCAGTTAGTTCCTGAGCAGAGATCCCCCCCAGCCAACTCCCCCCAGATTATATACTGGGCACGAAGTCACATGGTATGGAATACCCCTCTGGCCAGTTTGGGTCAGCTGCCCTGGCTGTGTCCCCTCCCAACTTCTTGTGCCCCTTCAGCCTTCTTGCTGGCTGGGCATGGAAGCTGAAAAATCCTTGACTTAGACTAAACACTACTTGGCATCAACTGAAAACATCAGTGTGTTATCAACATTCTTCTCATACTGAACCCAAAACAACACTATACCAGCTACTAGAAAGAAAATTAACTCTATCCCAGCCAAAACCAGGACAGTATGTGAGGTGACGAAAGGATAAATAGGAAAAAACGTCTTCCCTGATAGTCAGCATCTTCCTCAAGCGTGGAGACACTTCACAACATCCGTGCTGTGTCTAGGACGCCTCGGCACGCAGACACAAAGCTGATTTCGGAGACCTCCCTGTTCAAAAGCAGGACTTTCTTTCGTCAAGCCCACCCCTAAGGGTCACAAAAGGCTCAGGGCCATGAACAAGCCCAGAGCTGAGCCCTCCTAAAAACCCAGCTGCAGGGCCAAGGGCTTGGGCCCTTCCCTGTCACCTACCAAGGGGATGCCAGACCACACTGCCACGCCAGCCGGTGAGGGATGCTCCAGCCCAGAGCGATCCCACTGGCAGCATGTGGAGTGCTCCACAGGGACCTTGCCAGAAGAAGCAGATTAGAAGAGAGACCATGAAACTCCTGAGCCCAGCTCACCCTGGGAGCATTACCACCTCCAACACCCCTTCAGAGAACGGCGGCAGGACTTTTCCAGCTCTTTCTATCCCTCCAGAGCAGAATAAAAAATATTTTTCTTTTTCTGGTGCTCAACACCTCTTGTCAACAAGACACATAGCAGCTGCATAGAAATTTATTTAGCATCTTACCAGCAAAGAGTCGGAATCCTTGCATCTTCTCTCTCCTTCCCTGATATATTTTTTTTTAAAGCACCAAGCTAGGAAAGGCACCTGGACATTCTGATGCTCACAAACAGGTCTTGTTCAATCAATATTTATGCCCCCATCAGTCACAGCTGCAACACAGAGCTCTAGCAGAATGTAATGGGGGTAAAATTCATTCGTTGCAATTACCAGTGAAAAATTAACAGGGCTTTCATTGACTGCTTATTGTTTCACAGGTATCTCAGAGAGCACCTTGATATGCAGTCGGTAGATTAATTAAATGAGACATACAAGACAGGCCGCTCACCATTTGTCTGCAGCTGGTTTAGTAGCCGAGGTGACTGGGTGCTGACTTTGGCAGGACTTCTCACCTCACTCGCGCTCCACAAGGATGCAGGTATTTGTACAAGGAGGTGGCTGTGCTAGAAAAACATCTTTCCCAAGCCCACCAGAAGGAAGGCAAGCACTTGAGAAACGGCACCCATTGATGCACCAGACCTGTCCTATCTGGTCCCACAGACGAGGACAGCTTGGGCATGGTTTTCTGTTTTGTATTTCCACATCCATCACTAAATCCACCAGCAGGAGAGAGCAACTGGATTCCATCCCAGGTCTGGACATGCTAGAAAGCCTGGATTTGCGCCTAGAGATTTCAGGGTGGGATTTCACCAGCAAATCATGACAGAAGTTTCCTCTTCTCTCCCACCCTGGACCTACCCATGCCCCCAGCCAAGCCCCCAGCCAACAGAAGCTTCCCTGGTATTAAACAGCTCTGCCTTTTCGTTCCCAACAGCTTTGCCACTTCAATCCCATAATTGTCAAGAACTGCATTTTTGCAGGATACACAGTTATTTTAATCTGTTAAGTGGTTCTGCTGCTATAAAACTGACAGGAATTTAATATCTGGAAACTGTCAGCTGAGCTCCAGGTGCTAAGGCTTTCTAGATGGCGACGATGCAGAAGGCAGCGCAGGCTGGTGCTAGGCACACAAGCGCAAGCGTCCCTTCACATCGAGGTCTGATCCTGCAGGATGCTGAGCACGCCAGAGCACTTGGAGCAGGCAGCCAGGGTGCTGAGCCTTTCATCATCTCCCAGGAGCCACCCCCCAGCTGCATTTGAACACACTCGGAAAGGAGCCGTTGCATTGCAAACACTAGTACAAGTCAAGTATATCGGGTCACTTTTTTTAATAAAAGGAACATTTCCTCCGTAGCTTTTCTCCTTCAGTCCAGCCCCCAACGGACCCGTGTTCCCTCCAGAGGCTGTCAGCTGTGCTTCAGCCATTCATCAGAGGGAGCAAGGCAGCATGCAGGAGGGAATGAAGAGAAATAAAAACCCCAAACCCAACAAAAAAACTCTTTGTGCCCCTCCTGCAGGCACTGCTGGCCCCGAGCACCGGAGCCCAGACCCCCTGCCAGCCCCTGACTGCTGCAGGGCTCTGCTATACAGCCAACCCCCCATTTCGGTCCGATATGGATTCACCGGGTGGAGAAGATGAGATGACCAAGGGGTTGTCACCTACTCCTCTCGCTAGCATTCCCCAGGGCCGCACGGCTGCAGCCTGGCACAGACACCGGCACGAGCTGGGGGAGCCGGCATGCTAGCAAAACATCGCTGCAAAGCGAGCTACACGTACTCCTCACAAATCAGTTTGGGAATTTGCTTGCAGTTAATCCCGTGTATCAGCTCCTCTCATTATTTCTTAATGTAATTAAGTTATTAATTTATATGTTCCCCCTCCCTTCCCAAAGCAAAGGGACGGATCAGAGGGAGGCAGGGGAGATGGACCCACGCTACCACCCGGCCACGAGCCCAGATTACCAGAGCACACACCAAGCCCCGGCGACGCCTCCCTGTGTGACTTCAGGTGGGTCATCGGCCACCTGATTTTCCAAGAGGGCTGAGCAACTCCAATTCCTCTGGAGCCAAAAGAGCCAGAAGGATACAAAGTTCAGTTAACCTCCCCAGGTCCCAGTTTATCCTGCCAGAAAACTGCCAGGGCAGGGAGACAAGCTGGAACTAATTAATGCTTGCAAAATATTTTGAAACCCTCTGCCAAAAGGCAGGGAGGGCAAGAGGCATCGACGAGTCCCAGCTGATCCATAACCCCCACCAGCCCCGCATCCTTACACCCTCATCCATCAGACTCGGCTCTCCTCCAGGCTGAGACCACGGCAGCTAACCAGACACCCGGCCGGGCCGTGCAGGCAACGCACCCTGGCAGAGGCAGGCACGCTGCTATGGCTCCTCAGCCAATTTACAGGACTTTAGAAAGGGCAGGGAAAAGGCAAGGGCAAGTTTCACTTACAGCACTAATAGGAATTGACCTGCCCTTTGTAAAAGAGAAAAAAGCCCAAACCCCAAGCAACAGCAGTAATAGCAGCACTGGAGGGACTGGGGAAGTTGTCCTGGGAACAGCTTCACAGTCCTAAATGGAGCAAGTTATTTTCTTCCATAGCCTACCAGCCCTGCAAGGTTACTATACCCCGCAGCCAGGAAGGAGCCCCACACCCTAAAATCCAGCCTCAGCCTGCTCTGGCCGCCCCGGCACGTACCGCCAGCGGCTGCAAGCAGCAGGGAGGAGGAGGAGGGAAAGGAGGTGGCAGGGATTGAGGGGAGCAAGGGCTGGCAAGAAGAAGGGAGGCCTTCTGAGCCTGCCTGCCACCAGGCAGCGGTGAGAGATTCACGGAGATGGGATTAGAGGGGAAAGCAGGAAAAAAGGAAAAAAAAAAAAAAAAAAAAAAAAAAAAAAAAAGAAGAGGACGTGAAGTCAAATTAATTATAAGAGCCAACTGCGCCAACCTCTTTGGGCATGAGCAGCTCGGGAAAGCTCAGCTACCGCCATCGGACCAGCCCTGAATGCCCGTCCTGCTGGGTCCGCAAGAGGCCAAGCCAGCAGAGTGTTTCAGGGGTAGGCAGGACCCAAAGACCACGGCGGACCCCTCACCCCGAGGACCTGCTCCTTGGAGACCTTGCTGACCGCAACATATAGTTCTCTGGCTATAGGAAAAACATCCCAAGTCTTCCTTCAGGAAGCTGAGCGCTGGATCTGGCACAAGATTAGGGGTAAAGGGTGAGGGGGGAGCGCAGACAAAAAATAACAGCGATGGATGGGCAAGCCCTCCGCGCAGCCGAGGGTGGCAGCTCTGCGAGCTGACCCTTAGCAAGCCACCAACGTGCCACAGCCTGCCGGCAAGCTCCGACACCACGGCCTTCCGGCATAGGACGCGTGCCGCGAGCCCTGCTGGGAGACAGGCACAGGCAGGAGGAGGCATTACCAGCTGGAGCCTAACTAGGAGGGTCTAAAGGTTAAATCCACACGAGGCGTGATATATGGTGTGCATATTGCCACAGAAATAAAGCTTGACTGAGAGAGAAGGCAGAAGGGAGAGGGGGGGATAAAAAAAAAAAACAACCCACATCGGAAAACACTGCCAGGAATGTTGATGTGGATTTGCTCCATTTTTCCACCAGAGCTGCGTTGCAAAGTTTGCACTACCATTAGCAACCTGCTACCTCCACTTGTTTCTTGAGGAATTTGGGAGGACAACTCTAACTGCTCAAGTTTTCAGCAGCAGCAGCAGCCGGTCCCGCTGGCTGGGAACGGGACACACTGCCAGGCTCCTTTCTGGACCGCAGCATCCCTACCTCTGGTAGCCAAGTCAGCTCTGCAGCCACTCAGAGGGGTTAACTGAATTGACACCACGTCCCTGCGCTCGCAACCAGCTTATAATTCATACTGCTCAAAAGCGGTTTCCAAAGCCAAAAAGTGTAATGCATTAAAAAAAAAAAGTTTTTTTAAAAATCTGCACTGTATGGATCTCAAGGGGATGCAACTGTTTTGATGGAAAATTCAGAGGAAATGAAGAAGAGGCAATTTTAGCAGTCAAATTGCTGGAGTTATGGCAACTTGGCAGTTGCAGCTTTGAAACTTTGGGCCTGATCCTGTGTGATGGGAGAAGTTCGCTTCACCAGCTGTGGGAGCCCAGCCTGGCCTCTAACAGCATCAGCGACCTGCACCTCGGGGTGGGGGGAGCCTTGAACAGGAGCAGAGAGTCAAAATGGGCTGCAAAACAGCAGCAATTCAGCTGCAGCTGCTAAGTGAGATGCAAGGTTCATTTCAAGGAGAACATAGGAGCTCACATCAACCAGGGGAGGTCTTATTGTGCAATTTTTAAGAACACACTGACAACAGAAACCTATTGACACCAAAGCATAGTTATGGTTAAGAAAGCACTTGTCTTCTAACTCTGTTTTCAGTGACTTATTGCCTTCCCCTGCTTAAATAAATAAATAAATCTATATATAATTATTTAGTTTGGGGCCTGAAATTGCACAGATTCATTCCCCTCTGCTAGGATTGAAAGATTTCTGAAAGTCTGAAAAAAAACTCCTCAATCATATTGATTTAAAAACATGGAAACCCAATCATTCCTCAGGATGAAAAAATCAAAGTAAGCTTTATGAGTTCTTTTTTTTTCTAATCATGCCATTAATTCAGTTGCAGAGGTGACACATATATGAGACTCTCCAAAGACCTGGCCAACACATATAGTTGCCGTATGTCACAGGCCAAACTCTCAGTTGGGCGTCACTGGTGCAAAAAAGGGGCTGAGGGCTCGCAGCCTTTCTCTGCTATGATAACCCTTAAGCTCAGCAGATTCTCAGGACCTGGGTTCTAACCCCGATTAATTTATTCAAGATTTACAACACTGTAACTAAGAGCAAATCTAATCCGCCTCCTATGGAAAGTTAACCCTCAGCTAAGCTCAGGCTGCTCTCAGCCGTGAGAGAGGAGAGGACGTGGGACCTTGCTCAAACGACGCTGCTTGCAGCTCCCCTGCTTTTCACAGTGTTTGGGCAGTGAAACTCCTGCTTCACTCCCTGTGTCGAGTGGGATGCTCTGCACATCTCTCCCGTGCTGTCACCCCGGAGCGCTCCGGGGACTCAAACACGCCACAGAAACACACGACTGCAAATTCACCCTTCTCCCACCCAGGCTGAGACTTACAGGGCAACCCTCCTACCGACGCCCTGCCTTCAACCAAAAACCGTAATCCAAAAAAGCCCCGGAGGTTTAACCCGGCTGATGCACCTGCAGCTCTGCCCGCCGCCCTGCCCCAACCATGGACCACCTAAACGCTCTCCATCTACTCCCCTCTCGCTTCGGCCCGGGGAGAGAATCGAGCCCTTCTTGTTTAGGAGAGAGCTCGGAAACGCTGCGTGACCCCCTCACCCGGGCCAAGTCGCCCGTCGCCCACGCGTGACACAAAACACACGCTTCGTCTTCTTGGGGCGCGCCGGTCCTCCCCCCCTCTCCGCAGGGACCCAAGGCCCGAAGCGAGGGACGCTCGAAGTTGGCGGCGGGGCAGAGGGCCGGTACCTCCAGCCCCCCCTGCCGCCCCGGCCGCCGCCCGCGGCTCGGGGATCCCCGACGGCTGCAGCCCCCGGTGAACCGGGCCGGGGGGGGGACGGCTGGGATTGTCGCTGCCCGAGGCCGGGCACCTCGACCGGGGCGGGGGGGGTCGTCTGCTAATTCACCCGTGCCGGGGGGAGTAAGGAAAGGGCCCGACCCCCCGCTACGGGCACAGAGCCGGTGCAAAACTTTAAGGGGAGCGCGATGGGGTGGGGGTCCCGAAACCCGCCGGCAACTTCTTCCCCGGGCGGCGGCGGCGCGCCCTGCCCGCCGGCTGCATCTCGCCCCTGTCCCGCCGGGGCGACCCCGGCCCCGCCGCCCCTTCCTTA
>VYZV01002485.1:517-32120 GCA_013401275.1 Pandion haliaetus | reverse complement strand
GGTCCTCGTCCGGCTCCGGGGCGAGCGGAGGCCACCGTTCAGCAACGCGCAGAGAAGGCTCAGACATGACGGGAAAATTAATTTATCCAATTGAAACAGCAGGGGGAATTCAGGTAGGTGGAATTTAATTACTGGATTTAGAAGAGAAGATGTGAGTCTCCGGAGCTGTCAAGAGCACTTAAAAAATAAAATCATAATCATCAGCTGTTAGTATGCCGGCAGCAGTTTGGTGCCGGCCCGCAGCCATCATCCCTGTCCTGTGGCGTGTTCCCTGCTGGCTCCACACACGGCCCCGGCACGGCAAGCCTGTCCACAGAGGGCAGCCAAAGTGCAAGTTACGGACACTGCTAAGGGAGAGGGGGGGGGGGGGAAACCGAAAAAAAACCCTCCAGAAAAGAGCTGCCTCAGCCAGCTGTCCCTGCTCACCTGCCTGACTGGCTGCTCTTCCGATCCTGCCACTGACAATTATTGCACAAGCTGAGCAATCCCTTGCAGAAGACATTAGAGAATAAATTAAGTATTGAAGCAGATGTGAGTCATTCATGTTAGTACAAAAACTATGGAACAAACCCCATAAAAACAGGAATCCATGCATAAAGTAACATATGGAATGAATCGGAGATAAGATGTCAAATGCTGGAAAGTCCAATGCACATGTTGTAAACAACCTCTCCTATGCATTTCCCACACACTCCTCCTGGTTTTATTATTTCCTGCAGTTGTTTTCTGTCACTTGCTAATTTATCATTTGTGATCTTCATCCTCTGTCCTCTGATTTATTTCCAGGGCTCAGTAAGCCCTTCTCCCCTCGCATAATCCATGCCTCTCAGGCCCAACATTCACAGAAAGATGCCCAGATAAAAATTTCATTAGCATCCACAAAAAGGGACATTTCTCTTTCTTTGTTTTAAGGCCATCTGACTTTGAAATGCCTTTACCAGAATGATGAAATCCAGGTCCAGCAGGCAGGCTGAGGTTGAAGTTTGTTTTACATCAGCAGCGCAGCCACACAGGAGCAAAACTAACCGGGTGGGAAGGGAGTGGAAAGCCCTCATGTCCTGGCAAGCCACCAGCTTGACATTGCACGGGAATCCCACACCAGCCTGAAAAACACTACCTCTTCCCATGGTGCGCATCATTTGTCACGCCAGTTAACCTTCCTCAGCCCTGTGCTCAGGGTAGCAGGACCACCGTGCGCCAGCTCTGGCGCCGTAAGACATCTCTGCCCAACCTAGAGGGGACCTGCAGGTGGGTGGAGGTATTGCTCTCTTCCCCGGACTGTTCCTTGATGCTTTCTCCTGAAAGCTAAGGTGAAGCACCTGAGCAACTTTCAGCAGCTGAGGCACATCAATGGTGGCTTTTCACACGGCTAAGAGTTATTTTCTTACCTTCTGCCCAACCCAGCTGTTGGCACAGGCTGGTTGTTGGCTCTCACATACCTCCCTCTAACCCCTTTAGAGCAGGAATGGCGTTCTGACCAAAAAGATCATCTTGCCACAAGTAGAAAGTAGCTGCTGGCATTTTCCTGGCTGGGACAAAGCGACCTCGGCTGCTGTAACATAGAGTTCCCCTGACGCGTTTGCAGAGGCTGCTGAGCTTTTCCTACCAGACCTTGCTCCACGCTAGGAGAGTTTTTCCAGATAAAGGCACCTGGGTGTTATCATTCAAAGCCGGATTAAAAACCTCGTCTTTTTTGTAGGTCAGACTTTCAGCAGAAGTTATTACAAAATATAGGGGGGGAAACAGAGAAAATATCAGGGAAATGCATTACAAATTAGATTACAGGTAAGGTAATAAATAGGACAGACCTAACAAAAATGCAATCAGATAATGCTATCTTATTACCTTGAGAAACAACTCCCTCTGCTGAGGGAAAGCTTTATTGGCAGGGCTTGGCACCATGATGAATAACCCACTGTGCCTGGCCGAGATAAGGGGCAAAGGCCTGACTCTTCCCCGCTGGCACTGCCGTTCCACCAGCGAGGAGGGTGACGCTTTACAAATCCCTGCCTGCTGGAGCCCTGGGGCTGCTCTGCACAGGGGTCCCGTGGTGAGACAGGAGATACGAGGAGCTCTGGCAATGCATGCCATCTCCAGGAAAGTATACTCCTCCTGACCGTGTGTGTGTGTGTGTGCTGGGACAGATAATGTACGCAGCAGATGATGGTAATGGCTATTTAAACAAGAATAAAGCAAGAGTACAAATCTGTAGGTTCAGAGTTGTGTGAAGTCAGAGACTTTCAGAGACTTGTATAAAAATCCTACTGCAATTCCACCAAAACCATGGCAATATAAAAATCTTCTGTTCTATTATTGATACCCATATCTTTCTCATTTTTTGCATTTTTCATCGGGGTCCTGCCTTTAAGGAAAGGGTGGTAAGGGAAAGTAGCTCTCCTCACTATTTCAAGGGCATCTGTTAAGCACACTTCAAGGGAATTTCATCTCACCAGGTCTACAAACCAGCTGGGCACTGCTTCAGTGCAGTTTTTACTAGGAATACTCCTGGGTTTGGTTCACATCTGAGTTTCTCATCCACAGAGAAAAAACATGTTTCTTTTCGAAAAAAATCAAATAGTTTGCGGTTTGTTCTGGGAAAGTTGGAAGGGGCTTAAACAGATACACTCAAGAAGTGATCAGGTGAAAGGATCAAAATCTACCCCCAGCTTGGGATGCTGAGGAATCTCAGCTGAACATCACAGGTTATTGTAAGATGGAGCAACCCCACCAAGTCCTGGCTGAAAACGGGCTTATAGGACACAGAGCTCCACTGCCAGGGGAGGTTCTGGTACGGTCAGTGGTTTGGGGCAGCCCAGCTCTCACTGCTGTTCGTGGCAGCGCAGCTTCCCCATGAAGAGCTGCTGCTTGCGGTAGCAGATACATCAGAAAGAGTATGTTTGCAAAAATAAGAGATCAGCATTTGAAAGGGTCAGCGTGTGGTTACACAAGGAGGTGGATTTCATTCAGTGGTCAATGGCACCCTCGTGGTCCCTGCTCCAGGCTTGGGGAAAGAAGCTAATACAGAAGTTTCTCTCCCACCCCTGGAAGAGGGTGTGCTACACCTACTGAATTGAACCACACTGAGGACAGGGCCAGGAGAGGAGGGAGAACACATCAAGCGGTTCCCAGATAGCTGTTTTGGCAAGTGCTGAGCATTGGCATGTTCCACAAGAAGCCCAGCTGTCCCTCACCACCCAGCAGCTGGGGTGCCAGCCTGGGTGCAAGGCCCCCAGGAGAGCAAGCCAACACGTGCCCCCGGCCTGGGCACCACCCCAACAGCCCCGACCTGCACCCCAGGGATGACTCAGAAACCATTTGCTGCTTGTCTAGGGGTGGAGCTGTGCTCTGAATGCAAACAGTTGTGTCGATGACTCTTTTGGGTTTATATTTAATACGGGCACAAAAATCCCTTCTTGGATCTGCAGCTGTTCAAAAGCCTCCAGGTCACATGGTCTGCTCCTAATCCAGTCAACATGGGCAGAAGAAGGGGAGAAGCCAGCAAGTCCTTTGCACAGGAGCAAGGAGAGATTGTTGCTTTGACGTGGGGCTCCACCAGCTCTACGGCACTTGTCACTGCCGTGCCTTGGCCCTGTGGCACGTTGCTGCAAGGGTGCAAGCGTGTACTGAGCTGGTGGTTCCTAGCCACAGCTACCTTCACACATAGCTCTCAGGGTTGTGAACGACAGCAAGGACTCTCTGCCACATCAGGCAGTACCCTACCATCTCAAAAAGCAGCTTCTACGATGGCTGTTGAAGATACTGTGAACGTTATCCCACGTTTTTGCGGCAGGTAAGCTCTGCCTTTGCTTTTGTGCCATAATGGGAGCCAAAAAAAAAAGACAATGTTCTCCTTGCCTGCCCTCAGAGAAGACCACAAATGTTAGAGACAGCTCTGGCCTAATACCAGGAGAATTGTAAGTTGAAGTTCTTTAAAAAAAGTAAAAGCTTTACAGTTGGCTGTCTCCTTTCCCTCACTGAGGTAACAGAACTGTAGCTTGTCCTACATCTGCAGCCTAAACTGGAGGGTCAAACATGAAGCTGTAAAACACTCACCTTCTCCGCTCAGGCGATGATATCACTCTGCACCTCCTCACCTACTGCTGCAATCAGAAAGGGAAATGGAGGAATTGCTGCAGGCTTTTTGCCGCTGTTGGTGTTGCAAGCAGATCTTTTTCAGTAACTGTAAAGGACTTTTTTTTGTTTTTAATTAAACCACAAGCATTCTTCTCTAACAAACTTCGCACGGTGGCATCTCCAGTTAATTAAAGTTTTAAGCTATCAGGAAATGCTATGCATAAAAAAAATAAAATAAAGAGGAGAGATACTTTAATAGCATTTGTTAATTGAAGTTCTCACAAGTCAGCTGCACGAACACAAGCTGTTCCCTGAGTAGATGGGCACCAGCACACATCCAGACATTCACCTGCAGTTCCTGTAAGTCAAGCTCTCACCTTCAGCCTAGCTTGTGTGGCACCGATGCATGAGGTAGTGCTGAGCTCCCTCACCACTGGGACAAATGCAAAGACTTCTCCTTAGTAAGACTGAAAGAGAGCGGGGGAATTCTTGCCTACCACAAGGTACTCTATCTTGCATCTTTAGCAACTGCAATCAAATGGCCACCCACTTGCACTTGTGTTTAATTCACATTCTCCACTGCCTTTGTCTCCATTTGCTGGAGCACAGGTTTTTCTGGATTGGATGTAGCCTTTTATTAGCTCCCAGCATTTCCAGGTGCCCAATGGTGCCAGTAAAAGCAGGTGTGGGATCAAGGGCCAGAGCAATGGGAGATTTGAAGGCAGACACATTGACTTCAGCATGTGGCTGGGGGGCATGCTAGGGAGCACAAGAACAGATCCCTTGGGCAGTGCTCTTCCACTGTGACCACCTTCACTGCTGTTCACTGGTTGCTTTTGACCAGCCCTGCTTTTGTGTAGCGTATTGCCACAATAGACTTAAGTCTTCTGGGTCCTGTCTGTCTCCAGATGTCTCTGGTGGTTGATAGTCTCTCCTGGTGCTCCCCAACACAGGCATTTTCTGGGAAAAGCCCATGGATAAGTGATGGCTGCTGATCCCACAGCCTGTTTTCAGTGTTTTGGCCGGGGGGAAGCTGTCTAGCTCTAGGTCACTGCATCAGCAACCAGTGGCAGCCACTGCAAACGGCCACAAAAAGCATTTGAGACAAAAGGCAGCACATAGCTTTAAAGGCCAAGTTGCAGCAAACAATCAGTAAGCAAACCAGCACAGGGCAGATGAATCTTCACCAGTAGCACCTGACCCTGTAAGGTCCTGGGCACCCTGCAGTCCTCAGCACAGCTCTGGCACACACCCACGCTCCCTGGGGACCCCAGTGCTGCTGTAACACTACAGGGGAAGCAGAGCTGCTCAGCTGCTTCCCAAGGGCATGTGCTCCTGTGTGCATGCATGCATGTGCACATAACCCCCATCCATCTCCAAGGAGGCAGAGAACCCTGCCAGAGTTCAGACCAAGCCCTTTTTGTTACTTTGAATATGCTAAATCAGTCCTTTTAGCCAGCTGCAGGACTATGTCCCTCAGACGCATTCAAGTCCATAATTGTGGTTTGGACAGGTGACACTCAGCAGAATAAAAAACAAGTCAGATGCTGGGTGAGAGAACACGTTAGCCAAAATAAAGCTTTGTCCTTAAAGCACCTTTAACGCCTCTGCCCTTTCGTGTGCAGGTGTTAAGCAGACTTCAGAGCCAAAGCTCTACTTTTGTGATATGTAAGTGTGGCCTGATGCCAACTGGGATTTAGGCATCTATTAACACAGCTGGCAATATGTACTATTGCACCAGGCGTTTTGCGGGAAGGAGCGTTTTCATAGCTGGATGAAAAGTTTTACCCTCGTCTTCCTCCTAGAAAATTTTTCACAGAAAAAATTCTTGAATGTTCATCACTCCCCTCTCCTGAGGGATCCAAAAACTGAAGAGAGTGAGCCACACACCACCTAACTTCTTAAGCTTTCAATCCCATTATTTAGGTGAAGTGTCTAGGAATAGACATTTCTTCCATATACAATCCAACGCTTTAAGTATAAAGATGGAGTGATATATATTTGATGAGGCAATCTCCTGCTCTCAGTGCAAAAACTCCAAGGGGCTAACAACTAACCTCATCTCCTTGGAAAAGAATTAAAAGCAAGGGGGTTACTCTGTGCAAAAAGAGTGCATAACATCAAGGTCTACGCGTGCTCCACGTCAATCTTTTTGTGGGATCCAATGTGGTGTCCTACAGGAAAACACACACAGTGCTACAAATCCTGCCTGCCTACAAGGGAACAATATCCTACCCTGAACGTTCTCGGGTGGATTAACATCTCATTTCCCATCATCAAATCATTGCTGTTGGTTAGAAAGCAAAGCAGCAGCTTGATTTCCCCACTAGCAGGACAAAATTTCAAGGCTGCTGTTTAGAAAACAAAGTAATGTTTAATTGCACACATTTGTTTTGCTGTTATTGAGCAAGAACAAGTTAGAAGCCCAACAGCATTATTTTTCCTTCCCTGCATAACACCTCATTAATGCATTCAAACCTGTTAGAATTTGTTAGTCCCAGAGGCTCTTGTTGAACCAGAACGATCAATAGATGCAAACAGAGCAGGTAAAGAGGCAATCAGGGTCCTAGAAAGTTGAAATATTTTCCATTAGGACACCATAATAACTTCCCCTGAACAAGCATTTCAACAGCTTGTGCTACAGCAAGGGGACATCCCAGGTAGGAGCAACCCAGGCGAGACACACGAGGGAAGAAACACATCTTGATTTAACCGCACAGAGCAAAATGTGTTCTGGACAGCAAGATGTGCTCCAAACAGCTTAGGCTATCCCACACGGGAGAGGTATTTCACAGGAAATTCTGCATATGGGAGATAATTGGAGGGAACTGCTCCAAAGTTTCGGGTTCTGATCTCCTTGCAGTAATGAGCGCACAAGCAGATGATGCATATGCATGAGAACATAATTAAGAGTGGTAAAACCTGGAAGATTTTCAAACTCTATGGCAATTACCAACTTAAACACACAAAAAATTAAGATAGCCTTATACCCAAAGGAAAGTTATTATTCAAAGTGCCTTGCCTCATTATAGTTAGCTGGAGCTCAAACAGCAGGCTAGCGAGCAGGGGAGAGCTGCCTTCCATTAGCAGCAGGTGCTCTCCCTGGGACGGAGGCAGGATGCTGACATGCTTCTGCTCTTGCCGAGACATCTCAAATGGTCCCAAAATGCTTTATCAGAACAAAAATAGAAAGCGGAGGGCACACATGACTGGCAGCTTGGGCTCCCCTGTTGCTCTTTGGGCCTGTCTGGTGAAGAGCATTCACGGACAGAGAGCTACCCTATGTAAATAGATTCACTAAATAAACGTGGTAATTATACTGAATATTATTCTCAGTAGAAACAGCAGCAGGGAAATGATTTGCATAAGAAATGTGGATTATTCATGTAAATGAATGTGTTATTTGTTTATAGAAAAGATTAAGTCTTGTCTAAAGACCTAGAACTCAGCTATACATAAAAGCTAAAACTTAACCAACATCTCATGCCTTCACTATGCTCTGCCCACCTTTATCAAATTCATCTTTGCAGGACTAGCTATATTTTGCTCATCAGTCCATTTTGCTAAAGCTCAAACTCCCCTCAGTCCAGGGGACAGTTAATCTTCTCTAGGGAGCCTGTTTTGGCTGCCATTAAAGTACGTTTACAGGAATTCAGGCTTTTAATCTTTGTTTCAGCAAGCTGAGCCTAATGGCAGGAGAAAGAGCAGCGGTTTCTAGGCTTGAAGAGCTGTACAAAAAGCCTGACCTGGGAGGATGGATCATTTCATTTTCTTCCTGCATGTGCTGGATGCAAGGAGGGGCTCAGGTCCCAGGCTGGCTCTGCCCTGCACAGTCCAGAAGCAGCCAGGAGTATCCTCAGTTTTGAGGGGGGGGGCAATATTATGTCAGGGCAGGCTAGCACAGCCTTGCAGCCCCCAAAAGTTGGGCTACTGATGGAGATGCTGTGTGCCTACCTCCCACACTCTGTGCCACCCCATGGCATGCTCACCCTTGGGATACCTTCACGCTGCTACCTGAGCAATGCAGAAGGGGTTGACCACATTGCAACCACCTCCTATTAACGTCAGGACAGCCTCATCCCTCACTGCAGCAATCCCAAGCCCAGGGTTATTCAACAAGGGAGAAACACTGACTTAACACAAAAAGCAGAAAGGCAGCCTTAGCTGACACTACAGGACCTTCACCCTGCCACTCACCCCTGCAAAACAGCCAGCTCAGCTCCTGGACCCATGCTGGGAAGGGCACAAGCACCCAGCACAACCTCTTAGAAAAGCAGCTTTACCAACAATCAGGAGACCTTCTCACTGGGCTTTGCCCTCAAGAACCTCTTAACTAGAGGCAGCTTTTCTTATATTGCCAACTGTATCCTGGGCTGCATCAAAAGCAGCATGACCAGCAGGTCAAGGGAGGTGATTCTGCCCCTCTACTCCGCTCTGGTGAGACCCCACCTGCAGTACTGCATTCAGTTCTGGGATCCTCAGCACAGGAAAGACATGGACCTCTTGGAGTGGTTCCAGAGGAGGGCCACAAAAGTGATCAGAGGGCTGGAGCACCTCTCCTATGAGGAAAGGCTGAGAGAGTTGCGGTTGTTCAGCCTGGAAAGGAGAAGGCTCTGGGGAGACCTTATAGCAGCCTTCCAGTACTTAAAGGGGGCTTACAAGAAAGATGGGGACAAACTTTTTAGCAGGGCCTGTTGCAATAGGACAAGGGGTAATGGTTTTAAAGAGGGCAGATTTAGATGAGCTATGAGGAAGACATTTTTTACAGTGAGGGTGGTGAAACATGGGAACAGGTTGCCCGGAGAGGTGGTAGATGCCCCATTCCTGGAAACATTCAAGGTGAGGTTGTACAGGGCTCTGAGCAACCTGATCAGTTGAAGATGTCCCTGCTTATTGCAGGGAGGTTGGACTGGATGACATATAAAGGTCTCTTCCAACCCAAACTATTCTATGATTTCTACATTGAGGAGAAACACTCTCAGCTGATCCTAACTTTTATGCATATGCAACAATGTGAGCCACCTGAGGATCTGTTGCCTCTAGTCACTTTAAATAATTTGAGAAGAGATGAATGTCTGCCTCACAGCAGGAAGGGCTTGATTTCCTGTCACTGTAGGCTCTCCAGTGACAGCTGTGTTTGTAGCTCAGGTTTTGGCACCTTAATTCAGCAAGACGATGTGGACTTCTCAGCTTGCTTCAGCTGTTTCAGGTGGTCAGAGCTGATAGAAGTTCTTTGATGTTCTTCAAATGTATTGCAACATTTTAAGTAATTTAAAGAGTAGTGTTGAGGAATGGCACCCCCACATGGCCTTTCCACCAAATTTCTCCTGCGATTTTGTATTTCCAAGTACTTGTACACCATTAAAAAAAAAAAAGATGAAGAAGAAATAGGGGTTCCTTCTACTGGACTCAGCAATTTATTCTTGCAGTATATGAGTTATTTTCTGTTCATTCATTCCCTAAAATGTTTATGTGCTCAGCTATGTGTTAGTTTGATAGAGTGAGTATCCCTTTCTTTTTTTGTATTTTATACAATTAAAGTTCTGTAAAACTCAGCTGTTTAAACTCTTGGAAACTTGAGCACATTGGAAAATAATGATGCAGACAGTGGAGGCTGTGAAGTGCCCAAGCTTGCTTCTGTGCTCTGCCCTGCACAAGTAGAAGAGCAGGCTGAAGTGGAAATGGAGTTGTCAGTAACGCTCATCTCAGTTGTTCAAAAATCATGAGCCCTTCGGATCAAACTACTTTGGACATGCCTAGGGTTATTTCCATTGTCCATATTTGCCCGATAAGCACTGGGAGGCCAGGAGTCACGGTTCTCCACAGTCCCCGAGGATGAGCATCTTAACATCAGGCTAACATTTCTCCAGTATCACGAAAGGCAGGTAGTGAAATGATGGTAGAAGTTGGCCACAACAGATGTGCTCAGCAAGGGCATCACCTGGCTTTCAGAAAAGGGGTCCGTGACAAGCATGGCTCCAAGTTAAAATAAGATCTCCAATGGTCTGTCCCACCACTCTCACAGATGCGGTCAGACCCCGGTGCTGCGACATGTTCCAACACAAGCCAGTTCCTGTGCAACTTCAGACATCAGCCTGCAGAGCTGGAGCTAAGGAATAACTGGAGCTAATGTTATTCAGGGGATCGGGGGGAACACCTCAGCACTTCAGTTTTAATCAGCTGGTACATGTGCACCCATGCCCTAAGGGTAGGAGACAGTTTTTAAGACTAGGGTTATGACTCTTCTGAGATGTGTGTAAGATTAAGGAGCAGGTAGGAAGAGTATGTGATGTTGAGTTTGTTTTCATTTTCCTTTTAAAAGGAAACACAATTAAGTGACAATAAACACTCAAGTTACAGAGAGGGCAACTTGAAACCTCATACCTAAAGATGTGCAGCCCTTCAAGATATTCACTGCATCCAGAATGGCTCGTGACTATTTCCATGACCCTTTCTCTGGAAGGGGCACGCTCATTGTGTCCTCCAAAGCTCTGCATCTCCTACTCCATTTTTAGGGGAAACATGCTAATAGGGGGCTGGATCTAGAAACTTGCAGAGCAGACATGGCCCCAGTTTCTGGAGCGGTATTCCTAGCTAACACTTTGGTTTTGAAGGGGGCAGCAGGAAGGGAGAGACAGTGGTAACGAGGCTCTCTCAGACATAACCCCACTTTTCACATCCTCTGGAAACTCAGCGTTTAGCTGCAGGCGCAGGAGTCTTCTGCAGCCTCAGCCCAAGCAAAAAGCAGTGTTGCTGCTGCCAGCAGCCAGGCTGAAAGCACCCAGGTCAGGGTTGCTTAAGATCCAATTTCTCACTCGTGAGCTCCAGCTCTTCAGCAGTGCAGAGCTGCTTTCAAGCAATAAGTGGTTTATGTCTAGCTGCAGTGTATTTATGAGAAAGAAATCCTGCTTTTACCTGAGGAAAAAAAGCTACTTTAGAGTAACTACCTCTTTCATTTTGTCTCGCTTAATGAGCACCAGCTATAGACATCCTTCTTGTAGCCACGTTTGCAGGAGCGTGAGGATCTCCACAAGTTTCCACAGGGTGCTCAGCTTTTAACCCCTTCCCTGCACATGAGCTGCATATAGGACTTGTCACAAAAAAAAAAAAAAAAAAAAAAAAAAGGGTCTGTTTAAAATATGACTCTTCATAGCAATCCATATTCTGGGTCTTTTGAATCTGAATATGTAATTCACACATTTGGACATGGTTCGCTGCAGACTTTCCATCAGAATGAGCTTCAGGAGAAAACTGGATCTTTAATTGCATGCTTTCTTAACAGAGATCCCCTGTGCTAGATTACGAGTAAAATTTTCCTCCTCAACAGCAGTAGAAAAGTCCATTTCCATTGTCTCACAAAACAGCTGAAAATTTGTACAAAAACCAACTTTGTTTTCAATCTGACTCTTACTATGAATTTGAACTCCAAGGACCAACCTGACCATCCAGCTATAACATCAGTAGTGATAAAGGGGATGTGTAATTCACCTGAGAAAATTTTCTATGGCACTTTTCACCACTTCTTCAACAGCAAAAAGAGGTAGGAGATAAGCCCAGGTGGAGAGCACTTCTTCTGCCCAGTATTTGGAGCCACCATAATGCCAGGCAGGTGCTTTGCAAGTGGCATCAGTCTCTGGCACTGCCAGGCTGGGTAGAATTAGTCAGGATTTTGTAGGCTTTTTCCTTTATCTGTGGATTGTCAGCTTCCGACATTACATAGCTGATCTGAGCAAAACAAAGGTCTGCCTGCATTGGAAGAGAGCACGATGGAGACATTCATTTCCCCAGAATAGGTAGTGTAACAAATCAATCCTGACTGCATTGATAAATTGAACTTCAAGCTTGGTGATACTGCTTTTCAGGTCTAATCCAGTGTAAGACATAGCAGGAAGGAAAGGCAAAGGTGCTCGTTAGCATTTCATTCTGCAAGGAGCTGCTCCCTGAGCAGGGGAGACAAAAAATAAAGATCATGTTTTTTCCTTTCTTTTTCAGCACAGCACTGCAACTATTTTTGAGGAAGGTGACATGGGGTGCGCGGGTATGTGCAGGAACACACGTGCAGAAAGCGAGGTGCAGAAGAACTACCCAGTGATTGCTGGCTTCTTGCCAAGCCCCAAACCTTGGGGCAGGATCATAACTCGAGCTCCTGCATGTCGGTGAGAAAAAAAGTGTTGCTTATGGGATAAATCTGGCTCTCAGCAGTATGGGCGATAGAGCAGCAACACTCTGGTACGCAAGGGGAAGAGCAGCTGGCGGGCTGGGCTTCAGGAGGCTGAGGTTCAGATAAAGACTTGTCTAGAGCCCCAAGCTGAACACAGACAGATCACTCCCCCTGGGCACTGCAGAGGTACATCTTTTTCTAAGCAGACAAATCCTGCTCTCCTGGTCACACAGCAGCCAGCACCCTGGGGGCCTGATCTTCCTCCCCTCAGTACTGTGGCACTGTGAACAATAACAAGTGGTGGGGGGGTTGCCCCTACCTTTTCTGAATGTGGATGTAAACATCATACCTGTTGGAAGCTCCAACTTTTCACTCCTCCTCCACATTAGAGCATAGGGTTGCACTCAGCCAGTCCAGCAGAAGTAATGTTGGGAGAAAAACGTCCACAGCCCTTCATCTTTAGGCAGAAAGCTTGAAATATTGGCCTGAAAATTCACAAAGGAAATAAAGACTTAAGGTTTGCAAATTTTAAAATCCCATTGTTTTAATTGAGTGTCCTGGTGGGCTTGCAGGACTGGAGAGGGGGTGAGCGGGGACTGGTGGACACTTGGATATGGCAGTGGCTTTGACTCCATATTCCCATGTTGTCTCTTCATTCCCATCACTGCCCTGGGCAAAGGTCTGTGCTACTGGGACACCTTGCACCCACTCTGCTCAGTGGCCAGCCTTTGGGCACTGCCTGCCCTCAGAAACAGGTTTTTCCTTCCAAAAGCTTCAAAGTCCCCATTTGTATGGCTCGAGTGCAATGACAACTTGCCCTTTAGAGGTCCCTTTTGTGGGTCATGGAGTTAGGATTACATGTACTGCTTAACAATTAAAAACAAAGCAGCCTTATTCATTCTACGCAGAACATCTCATGGTAAGGTCAAAGTCCACTGGCACAGCTTGGCCAGGGACATTGGTGGTTTGTGCAGTAGCCCCCCACATGGATATAATACCTCCCAGCAAAGGACCGTAACATGCTTTTAGGTAAGGCAGGAGTCTTGTTGGCCCTGGTGTAAAATTGGTGAAAACGAGAGATGTGACCTCAGGTAGAGAACTACACTGCAGTGTCCCAACAACATGTAGACTTTCAAATTTTAATTGATTGCCTGGAAAGAAATAGAGATAGGCAGAAATACTCAGTCTCAAACCTGGACCAGCTTGGTATCTCTCCAACGGTGGTCAGCTCTAGCTGTCCAAGGGCAAGAGCCCCATGACTTTGGGGTGATTTGCCTTGGGGTAATTTGTCCCCAGAGGACAGCTCTTCCCCTTTTGCCTGAAGCCAGATGTCAGGTCTGTGCCACAGCTCTTCACAGAGGCCATGATCGCTCCAGCCACGCTTGCTGTTCCTGTAAGTCTTAGCCCCTTTTTGAATTCTGTTAGGCTCGAGTAGAGCTTGTCCTGTTGCCATCTGGACAGAAGCCCTGACCATGCAGAATGCATGCAGTGAAGCTGACAGGTACCTGCTATACCCCAACTGCACACTAAACGTACGCACCAGCTATATCCAGGAAACATGAAATACTTCCAGTTGTGTGTTTGTATCCTGTGGCAATAAGCTCTAGCTGAATATTTTGTTTGCAAAGGGTTGATTAGTTCCTTTCAACTTCATCTCACTCTTACTGTTACAGTATACCTCATCATCCAGCTCCTCTTCACACTCCAGCCATTATTTGCTATTCTTGTTATTTGCACCTGCCTTTTCCAAAAAGGACCTTTATTAGCAATACTAGTCTCAAGCTGCAGCCCCACTTTTCTTTCATTTCTGCTAGAGCAATACCACCCCCTGCAAAGCTCAGCATCTCTATAAATGCTGTGGTTACAAGCAAATGCATCCTTCAGCAGCCTGTTAGACCATTTTTTCCACAATGCACATTGTAAATGAGGAGTAATATATCTTCAGAATTGGCCAGAAAATGTTATTTTGTTAGCAATATAAAAGCCTCACAGTGTCCGAGTAGGTGCCCTTGCCAAAAACATTTTATTGTGAGCCAGATAATTCAGTTTGAATTGTACGCGGTTTGGTATAATCATTCCAGTAAAGCATTCTTTACAATTCTGTAACAGCAAGTCACATGGCTCAATAAAGTTTATTGCTGCAAATGCTTAGTGATTCATGGCATGGATGAATTCTGTTCCTTTCCTGGATCAAGTAATCAATAGCAAAATAATCTCCCTGCAATTACATTGCTCTGCATTAAAGAGGTGTGAAGTAAGTAAGTACAAAATCTGATACAAAAAACAATGTGTACAACATTAAAATGAACTGCAATTTGAAACTGTGGTGTCCTGCACCACAGTTTTGCACACAGCCAGTGGCAGAGCTAGGCTCAGCATACTTCCTAGCCTTTAATGATTCTTGCTCAGCTGGTTACACACATTGTGCAACAAACCCAGTTGGGACTGACAGATTTTCATCCCATCACGTCCAGCAGAGTCCTGCTGTGAACACGGTGCACTCACACAGACCCCCAGCCATCCCTGTGAGTGCCAGGGACCATCTTTTTCTGAGTGCACTGAAAAAGAAAGACCTCTCTCAATCAACCTTTTTGGTTCTTCTAGTGCTGCTCCTGCACACAGTAAATCAGTGTTTATAATATCCCCCACTGAGTTGAGTGCAAATTAAATCAGGCTAATTTCATTTGCACCATCGTGTTCAGCTGCGAGTCACAAAAGAAAACAGAGGCATGACAGTTGGGAGAGGGCATGTGCTTTGTGATGGGAACTGCCAGGAGAGCCTCTTTGGGAGCGCAGCAGGATGGCAGCACTGCAACACCGCTGCTCAAGGGTTCTGGATGTCCCAGCTGCCTCTAACCTGCTCTGCTTCGCAGATCTGAACCCTGTGGCTCCAGTGACACCACAGTAGGCCACTCACAACAGATGACAGATATATCATCTGTAATAAAGTACAAACACGGCTATCTATTTATCTGGTTCTAACAGTTTTCTCATAAAAACAGTACGAAAATGATACTGTTTAGAAACAGACTGTTTGGGGGAATAAAGCGCGCGCTGTTGTTTTTACTGTTTAATGCCTCCTGACTGGGAACACACAGGATGGGGTTTCTCTCTAAATATGCTTATGCTGTTGCACAGGCTTCAATGCAGTGGTAAGCACATACCTGAGCTCAGTCTTTTGCTCACGTTTACATTCTTACCCACAGTCCACCTCATTCCTGAATCTCATACACACTCTAAAAAGACATCTATGAGATTAAGCACCTAAAAAGTCACAAAAAGCCAGAGGGAAAGCTGCCTATGCAAGCTTAATGCCTTTGTAGGAAGGAGTTCTATTAAAGTATGGTCTTTCTTATATGTTCGTTCCTGTGGGAGCTCTGTTTCATTCNGGGGGGAAGGGGGAAGGGGAGGGGAAAAAAAATAAAATCAGAGGAGCAACCTGTAACAGGCACTTAGCATGGACATTTCCAGTCCAAATAAATAAATTGTAAGAAAGTGAAAAAGGATCCTACAAACAGATGCATCAAGCAACTCTAGCACAGTCTGATGTGAATAGTCCCACTTATAACATGTTCTCTAACGCTGTTCACAGCTATGCACACAGTTTCCACTATTTAATTAGCTGCAACCTACATGTGCCTGTGTTGTTTAAAAGGTACACACACACTCTCTCTCGCCTTGCTTTATAAAAGTAACTGACAAATATCCAAATGTTTTACCAGACTGCTCCTGTATCATGCTACAGAGAATGTCTATTCCCTGCCAGTCTCCGGTGACTTAAAGACAATATGAGAACAGTTTACTTCTCACTGTACTGTACTTTTTAATCTGCAGAGAAAACCCACTGCCTTTCTGCAATAAATATGCAAACATGACAGCCTCCATTCACAACAAAGAGCTGGACGCCCGGCTCATCGCTTGGTCAAATCAACTTCGGTTCACTTCAAAAGGGCTATACTGACTTAAAAAAAGCAAGATGGTTTGAATGCTTGCAAATTACCCTTCCAAGTCATGGCTAGGGAAGAGTGTTCATTCAGAGAGTCCCCACCCCTTCTTCCCTGCAAGTACACAGACTCCTGCCCATGGGCCTAGCAGCTGCAGAACTGGGATTTCCTCTATTAGGTGACAAGCCCCTCAGGGCAGGGGCCCTTTCTCTCCCAGGCTCAAGAGCCCTATCACCAAGCACAGCCTCTGGGCACTACCACAATGTATGCCATCCTATAACAGTAACAGCGTGACACCAGCGTTAAGTAGGTGACCCCAGCAACTCAGCCACCATGCTCCATGGTGTCACACTGTGCACTTGTAGTGGTTGGCATCCAGCAGTCTCTTCTCAGAAGGGTTGTCTGAAGTGAAATAGGACTCAAAATAAATATATTAATTAGCGAAACTTCAATTCACCAAGTCTGTCATTATTAGGTCAAGTCTGCTTCAGGGGAAGACTTTTCATACGAGGTAAATTGCAGGGCTGAGCCCAGAGAGTCCAGTGTGCACAGAAAGTTGATATAAAGCAGCCTTCCTCATCATGGTACAGGCCTGGTTGTCCCCTCCTCTACAGCATTGCTTCAGGAATACAGTGTCATCATCATCCACTGGAAAATAATGGGGAAAGTGGGTTGAACTCATCCATCCCTGTGAGAGCTCTGTGATATTCACAACTGCAGTGGACTATGGGGCATTGCTGATTTGCTGTCTCCAGAAGGAGCAGAAGCCATAATAAAAGCAGAAGACTTAGAAGTCTGAAGCTCCTTGTTGTTTCTAACCTACTCTGTAAGTGATCAGGTAAAGATACCTTTTTTAATGCTACAGAACAAAACATGCAGTGCTGCTTGTAACAAAGAGCCTCCATTTGAGAGTCGAGGAACAGGCTTTACCTCAGATTCCCGGAGATATATCCCTTTGCCATCTTGTGTTAAGTTGCGAAAGGCCTCTGCAAAAGAAATGAAAAAGGAGCATTAACTTGATAGCCAAGAGATCGACACCAGCCAGGACACCCTGTCTCAGGAAAAAACTCAAAGGCAGAGTTTGTAGGCTATTCACAAGTGCATGTGAGCTTCTCTGTTCTGTCCCTGGAAGATCCCTGAGGGCTGGGACACAGGGAGCAGCTGAATAAAGTCAGGCACATTACTGTCTGTCCATCCAGCTGTGAAAACTCAAAATGCAGGTAGTCCCAATCTCACCCACTACAGTTTTGAGACATGTGTGAAGTGTCTGCAGCACGAGCTCACAGACTGAGTATCAGCTGTCTCATCATCACAACTGCAGTCCCAGCAAAGGTATATTCCAAGGCTCTATTCTTCCTGGAAAATGAGCAACCTCCATCTGTAATTTGCCTGCCTCCTCCTACAGAAGGCTGGTGCAAACCTGCAGGGAGCTAAATCACTCTGATACGTACAGCCTGGATGTCTGTAGAAAGTGACTGGTGGAAAGGTAAAGAGTGCAAACTTGATTTCCTCTATATCTGTCCCTTGCTTTAAACTCATTACTCTTGGTCTATTCAAAAACCCAACCCTCCTAATTTTGACCTTGCCTCTGCCAGCTGGAGCGGTGTCAGAAGGGCCAAGGCTTAGCTGGACAGCCCAGCTTCCTGGCCAGTCACGTAACGCCAGCCTCACCTCCCATGATCTCCACTCGAAGCATGAAGCACACAAAGCTCTCAAAGCTGATCTTTAAGTCGGGGTCACCATATCTGATTGCCATCAAATTACAGACTTCATTGCTGAGTGAAATGCCTTCATAAAAGGGGAAAAAAAAAAGGGGGGGGGGGGGGGGAGAAAAGAAAGGGAAAAGAGAACGAGATGGCAACTCCCAGCTGTACACAGCTGAATGTGCACGGCTATGGGTGTGTACACAGCTATAAGCATGCACAACTGAGTGGTCTTCAGCCCTTCTCCAACAGCTTGGTTTTTCAACCCTCCCCTACGATAATCAAATCTTAGCCAGCCCAAATGAGACCACTATGTGGAGATATCTCCTGCAAACTTAAAAGCGTTCAAGTCTGACCCCCTATACTCACAGTCCTGCCAGAGTTGGAATAAAATACACAGGGGCATCCTTTTCTTATGGGGTATGAGGGTAATAACAGCAGCTGTTTAAGAGCAGTACTCCACAAGAGGGTAGGAAAGAAGTTGAAAAAGAAATTCCAGAGGAAGCTCATACAGAAAGCATCAGTCCCAATGTCAAGCAGGATTTGCAAGGAATAAAAGTATTTTTTATTCATGGCCTGGGATTTTAGTTTGCTTTAGCAGAGGTACACCTGGGTTTCTCACTGTGCTTTCACTGACTCAGATGAACTGGGTGAGCCACACACCAAAAAGGAGGAGTGATATTTGAGCTGTAAATGTGCAAAAGAATCTACAAGACCGAGCAGCAGCCCCTACTCAAAGCCCCCACCCAGGAACAGCAACAGAGCTTGGTCCAGACCCATATGTATCGCCTTCCATTTTTAGATCAAGCTTCAGACATTATATTTGTGAAGTCTGGCACCCGTATTGCCTCTGTGCAAGTCCCACACGTCCAGGTTCAGTCCCTGAGCTGTCGTCTTCAGCAGAGGTAGCAATTTAATATGAGCTAGATCTGGCCTCCTGCACGTATCCACACAACCCCACACAGTCTTTCAAAATTAAATTAGCAACTAACAGGAAGGGATTTAAAAACTGGGTCTAAAAGAGACAGACACTTTTTTTTCAGATAACTATCAGTATGAGACCACACCAGGGCAAAGATTAAGTAGTCCAACCCACTAATTTTCAGATGTGTTTACCTAGCTAAAGAGCAAAGCAGAGATGGCTAAGACCATGCAGCCTATGATGTTTTCCACTACTGGGCTCTACCTACAATTTTCAAGATGCTTCCCACCCCTGGGCTTTTTCCAGCCTTTATGAGGAAGAGTAGGAAACTTGCCAAGATGCGCTGTGGGCTCACCTGTCTCCTGTACAGCTGCATGCAGTTCCACAAGGTCAAGCTTTCCTGATCTGCTAGTGTCTCTTTTCTGGAAAACTTCCTGGGGGATGTGGGGGTGAATATTTTTAAACAAAACAAACCCCCAAAAACCAACAGATGACACCAGAGGGATTGTGAGCAGGGAGATATTATGAGGGGGCACTGAAATTATTGTTATACCAAATAGAAAAGCAGCCTTTTCCACAGGACTCTGAATTCCTGGATACTCAGTGTGCCAGAGGCATTCAGCTTCGTGAGACAATTAAAGTCAGAACATCTCAATTAAGCGTCAGAGAGCACCCATTACATAAAAAACCCCAAACAAACTCATAGCCACTCTAACATTCACACAATTATAATATGAGGATAATGATTTCTTAGCCCACAAGCCTATATATAGGTTGATCCTCCTCCCACTAAAGTCAATAGAAACCTGGCCACTGATTTCAGAGGCAGCAGGAATCAACCCTTTCCCAAACCAATTCCATTCTGTCACGGCTGAACTGTTATTATGGAGGGTGAGAAGTTCAATAAGCAGGGCCACGTCCTGGTGGTAAAGAAATCGCAAGTAACACCCCGTCTGCCTGAAGACATAATGCTGCAGTGAAGTATTATATGAGTCAGAAGTATCACTCATGCTAAGGATACATCCAGGAGCGCCAAGATACCCTGGCAGGCATCCAGACTGAAACTCAGGTGAAAATTCTGGAAATCTGGAGAGAAAAAAAAAAGAAAAAAAAAAAATTGTTTTCAGGAGTCATTGAACATCTCTCAGAAAAATGGACTCTCACAAAATTCCCCCCTCACTTGAGAGGGGGCTCAGGCCCCAAAGCCTTTGTGAAACTTGAGAAGACATATCATTTATGGTGATAAAAATATGAGGCAACAGGATGGATTCTACTAGTCTCAGAAAATCCAATATGAGCTCCCTGCAGGCGTGTAATATGGAATGAAATATGGTGCACTATCTCCAGCTATTAGAGAAAATGGAAGGAAAAGGACATCCAAAGCCATAATCCCAAACAGAATTTACTGCGTGACCTTGAGCAGTCACTTGACCTGAAGAGCTTTGGGGAGCAGCACTGCAGATTAATTGAAACCTTTGTGCTAAGCATCTCTCTCTCTCTTTCAAAGACACACTGCCAGCTCTGTTAATATAATTAAAAGTACAGGCATCACCGAAAACATGATGCTGCATCAAAGCTTGGCATTCCTGGTTCATACATAAGTTACATGAAGAGTAACACAAATAGACTCTAATCTCACTGCAAATCATGATTATAGATTGTCTGTAGACTTCCACTGAACAAGGGACAGAAGCATAACTCACCAATCCCTTATCTGCACAAAGTGAAGATGTTTTAACCTTGTAATAGCCCTGTTTAGTAAATATTAATCAAGTACTGTAAAGTTTTTAAATGAATGTCTTAAAATTGATGACTTATAAAAAATAAAGACTCTCTGTTCAACATAGTTTTCTCACAGATAAAACAGTGCCTGGTGGGTCACTTTGCAAAGATAGAAGAGCTATCCTTGTCCACCTTTGTAGAAAAGGGAGCAATGTCAAATTCAGCTTAAGTGGAAAAGGCATCACATCAGTCTTTTGTTCATCTTCTTTGTTGCCTATAATGGCTGGACAGTGTATTTTCTGTGTTGCACTTTGGTTGTTACCAGTGAAGAAAGTGGGAAGGAAAACTGGTTTCATCATTAAATCTGTAACTTCATTGTTGCTGTTCAGAGAAATCAGCCACTGCAATACCTCGCTGCTGTCCAGGTAGCATTATTTATAACCAGGGACCAAATTATGAGGTTGTGGAGTGCTCTGGGCTGCCTTTGGCAGAGTGGATGTCACAGTCCTCACTAGAGAGACAACCTCAGGGCTCATCTGGTTCTCACAAGCGTAAGTTACACAGGCTACCTGCACCTCCTTCCTGTCTCCCAAACACAAACAACAAGGAACAGCCCTATGCATGCACAGCAGGGAAGAGTAAATAGGAATAGTGAGCACGAACCAGGCACATTAAGGTAAAGACAAGATCCCCTTCCACCGCATAACTGCCTACAGACCAGGCTAACTTTCTACACCTAGCAGTGGTGCTGCCAAGATTGTAGCAGTGGCACAGGGTGAAATGAGATACAGTTTGAGAATCAAGGCTGAGGTCAAGCTGGGTTTGGAGGTCAATTCAGAGTCTGCATCCACACACAGTATCTATGCTTGCTCTTCCCTCTCATTCTTTCAGTTGTTGCAATTCAAACTAGATTAGCATCACTTACAAAATTTCTACCATATTGACTCACACCCCAGCAAATTCTCTCTCTGGAAATCTAACATGGCATCAGAAGAGTCATTTCAGTCAGATTCAAGCCAGTTTCTCTTCTTTTCTCTAAGAGGGTTTATTTTACAGAAACATTACTTCTCAGCACTTACTTCTCCAAGATATATTATTCAGGAACCTCTGGAGCTGAACAGCATTTATTTCAGGATTCTGTGATATGGAAGAGAATTTTTATTTTTTTTTTTTTTAATTATTAAATCACTCTTCTCCCTGTTTTCCCAACATGTCCCATCTTCATTCTCTGCTTTTCTGGCCCCACTCCAGCCACTGTGAAAATCAATAGAAAAAACTCCTTTTGAATATGACAAGATTCTCAGCCTGCAACAGCTGCAGTCTGCTCTGGGCTAAGTTCTCAGGGCTCCACACAGATCAATGCAGTAGTGCAGATTTACACTGAGTGAGGATCCAGACCGTTAACCTTTCAGCCCTGGTGCCATCTGTCCCATCAAGCACACTGTCAAGAGACCTGCTTCAAATATTTCCCTTTTATCATTTACCAACAAAAGATGGAAACTTTGGAATACTTCCTCCCCAAACTTTTCAAAAGCAGAGGCTTCCCCTCCTCCTTGTTATACTAAAGTTTACAGGGTTTTTTTAGAAATTGTGACATTTGTTTGTTTGGAGGATTTTTTTAAATGTCACTCTTCAAAAATAAAAGCCTGTTTTCAGATCACTGGGGCATGCCAGGGTAATGCATTAAAGAAATGGTACTACTGCTTGCCTCTGTGCGTACTTGGACCTCCTGACAGCAAAGGGCCAGCACCTCACAATATGTGGCAACTTCTAGCACGTCTGAAAGCCACACCATTCTCAAAATCGAAATCTTAAACAAGTGGCAAAAAGTAAAAGCATAGCTTGTTTTTAGTAACTGCTTCCATCAAAATATTGCTATCAAAAGTGCAAATGTGCTTTTGGGAAATTCTGTTTGTCAAATACAGTGTATGCCGCTAAATAAATGCGGCCACCTTTTCTGAAAGGTGAAACGCTTTCATCCCTCACCATAGTTAGTGGGATCCCTGAAGGTCAACTCCATCCCAAATCAGGCCAGAGAGATCATTAAAAAGAAACTTTCACTGGGAAAATTAGTGAAAAAGGGTGATGGGACACCTGCTACCTACTTCACCTCTCAAAACAAGTTAGCTGCCATCAAGCTGTGATGCAGAATGTATGAGACAAGTGTCAATATTTCAGGGAGTATTCCCTAATAGGTGACTGTCTCCAATGAGTTTAAGAACACCGTAAAGGGTAGGATGGATCCACACAGCCCGCCACTTTCTCCCCAATACAGGCAACAGGAATTAAAGTTCAGGGAGAGCATATGAGCCTGGTCAGCTTCTGTAGTCCATTCTCCTGTTTCCCTGGCACCCACACCTGTTGGAAAACAGATCTTAGAGGGAATATCCCTGCCTAGTCCTTTAGTATCCATGGACCTGCTCCCCATCAGTTTGCTAATACCTTTTGAGCCTGTTGATACTGTCACACCCACAACGTCCTGTGGCATTAAGTTCCAGGCATTCACACCCTGTTGGGCAGAGGACCATGCCTATCTCAATGCTAACACATTGCTAAGCTTTGCGGTCAAATCTGCTGCATGGAATCAGCACTGTACACACAGCCCAACCTCCTGTGGCTCTTCTCTGTTCTCTCGCTTCCACGTCCAGACCCCCCTTGAACATCCACATGCTTTAACTTTCACAGAGCTACGTAATAGCTCTGCAGGAATTTACTCTGGCAGTTCACGCACACACTTACCTGTTCAAAACGCTTTGTGAAGAAATCCTCCCAAATCTTGCCTTCGTATCTATCAACAATTTCCTTTAAGATATTTAAATAAATAAATCAATCATTAACTCAAGGAAGAAAAATGTTGCCATCCAAGACCGAGTTAGTAAAGATGTTTTTCCAGAACTGCGCTCTCATCCCCTGCCCTTCCACCTTCTCACCACCACTGCAATCAATGCTACATCACTAATGCAGCCCACTGCTAAGATAGCACCCCACCTCATAGAAATGCTATTGCTTGGAAAGAAATATTCAGATAACACTCAGTGAGAAGATACATTTCCCCCCCCACCCCCCGCCCCCAAGCTGTGCAAGAACAAACGATGGGGCTCACTCCATGACGAGAGAGAAGGGTCTCTGTCCTCCTTTATAAAGGAGAATAGAGGAGATGAAAGAAAGAATGGCCCAGGGGAACAGACTATGCTATAAACTCCCTGGCACAAGTTGCAGATGTGCATGCACTGCCATTGACCTCAGTTATTTCGAAAATAACCTACAGACTGCTGCATGGGAACAGTACTGTTCAGGTCCCATGATGTCTTCAAAACTTTCAGGGCATGAAAGGAGCAGGGAGAAGTGCAAGAATGGACCAGGAATCTCCAAAAAGCCATGAATAGGAAAGATTGCAGAGCAAATAAGATGGTGTCACTAAAAGAAGTTTGCAAAAAGGCAACTAACAAAGGTGTCTAAAAATTTGCTCATCCCGCGCATTTGACTGCATCTGTCCACATGGTCCAAGCACTCTGCCTGTAAACCCAAGCTGCCCTTTCAAAACTGCTGCAACACAAGCACTCGCATTCTCACTCAGCCTCTCCATAGGGCAGCGCACAGGAAAAACCCAACATTCAGACCTGAAGATCAAACGACAGACCTCCCACTCCTCTCATATTGGCTCACCTTAGAGAGGGTGAAACTGGTGTTCCCGCCCATTTCCCTGGAGATGCAAAAAAGCAGACACATTAAGGAGATATCCCAGACTTGCATGTTTGTCTCATCACAGGTGGTATCCCCTATCCCCAGATGGGGCCCCAACCCTCTGTGCAGCATATGATTTTTTCCCTAGTGTTACAGCTGCAGTAAGGGAAGCCCTCATGTCCATATGGCTCCCCAGGGGCTGCTGGCATGTGAAGTTTCCAAAGCACCATTTCTGCACAAGCAACCATCCTAGTATTGCCAGCAGGGCCTCCTGGCAAACTGATGGTGCATTAAAAACTGTTATCGTTCTCCAGAGTCTCAAACATGAGCATGTTGCAAGACTTCCTTGTGTGGGCCTACCTCAACACTTCTTGAAAGGATAAGGCTAAAAGCAGTGTTTCGGCCACTGAGAATCCTGAGGTCCAAGAAACCCACAGCCAGCATCTCCAAAAGAGACTATGCTGCTTTTTGCAGAGTAGTCTTTATGCTGCCCCCATTAGGCTAGAAAGACCAGACCATCCTACCATCCCAGAGAATTAGGTGCTGGCAGAGGGGCAGCAGCATCTCACCGAAGAACGTGCTTCCTGGAGAAGACCCGCAGGATGAATTCAGACTCCTGCTGAGGCTCCAGGGTGGATGGGACAATCACATAGACACCGGGCACCAGGTGGAAGTCATGAGTCACTTCCCGCTCATCAAGGAAGACCCGGTGCTTGTTCACAGGCTGATGTCGGGTGAAGAAAGCTGGGGGCAGCTTTCTGTTGCTTTCCTGGTACTGTTCAGAGAAGAAACCGAAGAGAAATGTGTTCTGCACCAGCTGAACAAACAGGCAAAAGGCACGTGGAGAATTCACAGGCATGGCATAGACAGCCTGCCTTCACACCTCAGATTTTTTTTACAGCACAAGCAGGTAACTTGTCTCAAAGGACTCAGTCTCCTCCCAGGACATGGTGGTTCTCACTATGCACTGCCCCTGCCCAATGCTAATATGACAAAGAACAGGGCTTCCTGCAATCTTATCAACAATATAATAGTACTTGCAAGGAACAGCAGCGAGGACTGGGGAAGAGAAGAGGCTCCTGTCAGAGTGGCTACTGCAAAAGTAATTTCTATACTGGCAGAAATGACTGCAGGCAAGAACTGCTCTAGGGACTGCTCTTCACTAGCCAGAACACCCCTCCTATCCCATAGGTACCACACACTTTGTCCCCAGTTTGTTCTTTGCACTATGGATCTGGTAGCAGAGGGGTTTTCTGAGCACCTGTGATCTGAGTGTACTGCAGGAGCAACCTAATCACTAGCCCTGACTCCACACACTTGTCCTTGATCTGCCTGGGCACTCTTGGCTCTTACAGATGTTTTGCTCTGCAGCACTTTTCTGCAATAGGAGGATGGATAAAGTGTTGATCCAGGCAACTCTGAACTCATTTTTAATGCCACTGAGTGCCCAGTACACAAGCCAAATAAATAATCCTACTAGCTAAACCCACTGTCACCTTCTGATCTTGGCTGTTCCTCAAAACATTTAGCCATTTTACTCCACAGCCTCATAGTGGAGATGCTATTCCTCTTCCTTTGCCAGTATTTTTCTTACTAATAGAGCAATCTTTCTTCTGAAGGGTTCAGGGTTACTCCTCCTCATGCCCTTATGTTAAATTCAACATTTTTATATTCCAGTCAATACTTTGTTGACTGTAGTTCCAATACCTTAGATGTTCTCAGCTTGTCATCTCTTTGTATTGATCTTGGCAACCACTACGAACCTGAAATTAAAGTCCTGGCTGCCACCATTCCCCCTTGGGTGCAGCACAGCAGTGTGTGAGGGCCACACTCAGACCCCCTCTGCCAGGAAGTTTAACTCACTTGTAACCCTGATAGTCCCCAAAATATTTAAGTCAGGAAGGAGTGGCATCTTACCTCATGGTTACCATGCTGGAAATACAGTAACTGGGAACACAATTGTGCTGCCCTGACCATACACCCAAACTAGCTCTTTGCCAGCCCAAATTCAAAGGGACTCTTATTTTAGAGGTGTTCTGAGTAGTAACAGTGGAAGATATGCCCTTTCAAGATAAAAGGAGCTAAACCTTTCCCTGTTTTAAATACCCCTCTGATGTCAGGGTCAAATTGGGACTTACATCAGGGTTTAACTTCCAGGGCCCTTCCTCAGGTCTCAAAGGCTCCTGGCTAAAGAAAATGCTAGAAAGCTGGCCTGAGGAAGCTGAAAACACCTGTAGCGTCAGGTTCAGAGCATCCCCAGCCAGGAAGGAACCTGAGCTCCCTGGGAGACCCCTAACTTGCATGGGACTTAGGCTCTGTTCCCACCTCATCCCAAGACTGGGAGGCAGCAGAAGGCTAGCTCTAGCTCCCCTGATGGCTGCAGTGAGTCCATCTTAGACACAGCCAAGAACTGGGGCACCATCTTACAATTGCAGCAGGGACAAAGTGCTGTTCAGGTAAACACTGATGCCGCTTCTAATACCTTTGAAGACCGAGTGCAGAAGCTGAACAACAAATGCCCCATTTTAAGGCCACTGAGCCCTCCTGACATGGCTGCTTTTCAGAAGAGTCAGTGGATAGCTCTGCATTAATAGTGACTTACTGTGGTGCCTCATTGAACTCAAATACACTGTTACTAGCTGTCAGCCAAGGAACAAAGGCATACACAACAGGTTCGGTGTTGTCATAACAGCAGCACCAACCCAGGTCCACCAGCAAACAGCCAGCAGCTGTGAAAAGGGACTCACCTCTAGGTCCACCTGCAAGAAGAAAAGAAACAGAGTATATGTCAGACAGGGACCTTTGGGTCTCACACAACATAGCTATATCATTGCTGGGAAGATATGCCCAGCTGGTGTCTTTGTCTTCAGAAATGTCAGTCCCTCCACCTGAAAACCTTTCCCCACAGCCATCTCTCTGTAACTGTGCAAACTCACAGCAGCAACAGGTGCTGTGGCTCTGTTCAAGGGAGGAAAGTGGCTCTGCAAGGGTCACAGATAAGCAGAGAACTGAGGCAGGGAAACTCTCACTCCTTCTAGTGATATCCACTTACCCCTGAATACACAGGGAACTAGCAGTATTCACACACGGGCAGCTGCCACATCATACTAGGAATACTTCTCAAGCACAACTTTACCACGGCAGCGCTCTCCCTGCCTCAAAGCAAGGGGACTCCTGGCACCCTCTCCCAGCTCTTGCACATACTCTCAGAGAGAGCAAAATAAAGCCCAGTGTGCTCTGAAGCAAGCAGCATTTCTCACTGCTCCACAGGCTGACACACACCATGCTGGAGAGGCAGCAAGTGGGCCACAGAGCCCAAGGGAGCCTAGCCATGATGTGTGAAGAGAGTGGGCACAGGCAAGGAGAAAAGGGAACAGATGACCCTGCAAACAGCAAAACTCTTGGTCTGCAAAGCTCTACAATTTACAGGGGCTGGAAATTTTCCTATTTGGTGAAAGCAAGAAAGGCAAAGAATTCTTCACACTTTGTATAGTGAAAATCCAATGAAGAGGTGAGGAGCTCTGTTCCGGTGTTTGCTGCTGTGTTTCTGCATCAGGGATATAACCACATTGCAGGAACCCAGGGTCTTCTTACTGTCTTCAACTGGTAAAACATTCAGCCAGTACTGAGGATTCATCCAAAAGGTGCCTGAGCAAAACAAGAAAAACATTTTTATGTCATTTTCTGTCACAAAATTGGTTGCCAGCTTCCCACATGATGCCTGGCATTAGACTGAATAGGTCACAGGTTGTCTGGACCTCCAGACCCCACAAGGATTTGATCTTAGGGTGCAGTTTACAAGTTTAGCAGTGCAACCACTAAGTAAGACAGGAGGAAGGCCCAGGAACAAGGAACTACATTTTTGCTCACCTGCAACTAAGAGGTCGTTTTGTTTATAAATGTATCACTATTCCCCTATCACCTCTGGTGTACAGGCTAGCTGACTTCAGACCCCACTTGCTCTGTTTCCAGAAGGGCTGAGCCTCTGCATTTCCCATTCACTTTACTTAAAATACTGCTCCCTGGAGGTGCTGAGGATGGAAATTTTAAGAGACAAGTTTAATGCCCCAAAGAAGCTCAGTGTTGGCAATTGATCCTAGGATTCTGCAGCTCATTTCATGCCATAACCAGCCCATTGCCCTATGTTTGCAAGTCACACAGCTTCTGTGACAGCAGAAGCTAGTCAAGTCATTCAGCTGCTTATTTCTGACATTTGTGTGGAGGTTTAAGCAGGAAGAGCATGTTTCTGTTGTCAATTTTGTGTTAACAGGTATAAGGTGCTGGTAACTGAGTCAGCAGAGCAATGTTACCCCACAGTCATCCAAAAGAGCACCTCTCACCTTTACAGAATCCCAGACTTCCTCCTGCTGTACTTCCTTTAACCCATCTCCCACTCTTCAGGGAGTACATCCACTTCTTCCCATCTTCCTGGCTCATCAGGTCTGGAGTTAATTTACAGATTATCAGATCTAGAAAATGAATCTTAAAATCTCGCAGAGACATCCTGAGAAAAGAGTGCCAAAAGACATCTTGTCAGCAGTTTAGTTTAGTCCATATGGCTTATAAAAAGAAAAGGAAAGGGAGCAGGGAACTTTGAAGCCACACCATTCTGTGTTACATATGGTAATGCTCATATCTTATTAGGCAGTAAAGAAGAGAGCGTCTGCTCCAACAACAGCATCTAGCAGTAGCAAATGCATGACTAAGATTTCAGCAAAGGATAGCAGCACAGAGATTAAAGTAATGTTGCCACCAAAGGGACCGCAATGAAATGACATGGGTGACAACATTGCCACCTCTTGGCAGAAGCTGTGGAGAAACCAGGAACAAACATAAGGCAAGCAAGAGCTTCCCAAAGCTATCTTAAAAATAAAAGGCAGGACGAAAGCTCCTGAAAGCTGCCCATGTCTCCAGCAGCCCTGGGAGACCTGGCAGTGTCCTGCTTCTCCCTCACTCCTGTTCCTGAAGAACGGTGCGTCTCTTCTGTGTCAGCACAGCTACTGCTTCTCACATCATCAAGCAGAGGAGGAGAGCAAGAAAGCTAGCATGCGCTATTATAAAGCGGATCACATATGCCTCGACCTAAGTGGCAACGTGCTGCTTCATCTCCAGACGCAGCCCCAGAGCTACTGCAAAGAGAGGAGAGGGAAGACTATGCCATTACCAGAATTCTCCATCCTCCTTCTTTTTCCTCAGCAAAATCTTCTCCTTCGGGCTCAGCAGCTCCCATTTGTAAGAGCTGAGGGCAAAAACATGAGGTGACTAACCAAATGTATCCTCAAATTCAAGGCAGAGTACATAGCTTTCCTCTACAAAAAGAGGCCAAATCCCTGTCCCCACATATCTCCACATTTATCCCCTACTAAACACAGGCCCCCTGTGCCTTCAGCCATGGGAGACTCTCCACAAGCACTCTGGTCCCCATGAGGTGTAGCTAAATAGCTCCAGTTTTCTCCAGCAGAAGCCAGAAATGCTCTATTTCCATCAGCCAGTCCATTCACTTGCACACAACAGCTTCCAAGTGCTTAAAATATAAAAATCTAGACCTGTTTTCTTGGTTAATTTTCTGTCAAAGGAGACATAATAGGAAGAGTGTTTGGCATAATGAATGAATGACTAGGACAGCACAAGAGGCAGCTGGGAGTCATTTAAAAGGCAGGCCTTCAGTATGTTGCTCATTATGCTCTTCAACAGGAACAGCTGGTATGTTGTCATTATGTGACAGACACGCATCAGAGAAGTTACTGCTCTGCAGACAAGGTGAAAGTCGCTCACATTCCCAACACCTCGCTATACTCTTCCCTCCTCCCTACCCCTGAGCCGCAGCCAACAGGGTCTGTGCAGGGAATGAAGCGAAGCTTGGAAGGAAGGAACGTGCTCCGCTTCAAAGAGGAATAGGACACAAGTCTACAGTTGCCTGTGGTCTAGAATGCAAACCACTTCTTTCATGGATCCCAATCAAAAAATTCAGGCAGATGCAAATATAGGGCCCATTTGCCTGAGTAGTTGCTTCCTCTGATCTCATACCCAATTGTAGTTCCGCAAACAGCCAGGATGGAGGACTCCTTTGCAGCCACCCAGCTCCAACACTTTGCCGCCCATGGAGGACTTTGCACAGTCCCTCCTGTGATAAAGGGCTGTGTGCCCTGAAACATGCTTTTTGTTTAGAGCTTCCTGCACAGCTATCTGTCACTTTGCATGCCATCAAGGTCACAGCAACGTGGTCAGCATCTGATGTTCATATTATGTTTCCTATGGCATTCAGTGAATGGAAAAGCAGAACTGAGCTTGTTGAAGATGCACGTGTGAAGTGAGCCCAACTATGTGAGCACTATCTGCTGGAGAAATACAAATCTATTGAGTCACTGCTTTGACACCAGAGAGTCTGTGCAAGCAACTGTTACTTATCCTAATGCTGCTCTCAGCACTAATTCATGCCTGAAGATGGCAGCATCTTTCCTCCAAGAAACCTTTCCTCCCACTCAGCATCAGACCTTCCCTTTTTTAAACTCACCTGTCACTCCAGTCTCCTTTCCATTCAATTTTTCCCCATGGATTTCTCAGTCTCACTAGGTTTTCTGGTCCATATTGACAGGTCACCTGCATAAAACAGTAACACTGTGCTTACCAAGGTCTCAGCAGTTCTCATCTGGTTTATATCACTGTACTATGTCAGGTATTAACAAAGATTTTGTTCGTTCTCATATATGCCAGCAAGTATGATGATAAAAATCTATGAACAACTCTGAATGGTGCCACAAAGAGATTAAGATGCTTTATCTTACCTTCTGTAACGGAAACCAGAGACCTCATAGATTCCTAATTTGGAGGCTTGTCCATAAATTCCTCTTCCTTTCCAACATCTGCTCATTTTGTGCTTATGTGGGGGCAGGACTGTACTACTGTGAAAGCTAAGTCCTACCCCAGTGCAATGGCATAGCACAATGCAGCCCATGGGGTGACCACACAGATTAGTGCCTCCTGAACTGGGATGCTATGGTGGGAGAAGAGGGAGCCAAGTTGACTACGGGCTTTGTTGGCAGCATACAGCAGAACTGCTGACTTCACATCAGCTCCATGTGCTCAGTCAGTCCCTTACTCCTGCCTGGCTCTTCATCCCATCACAGGGGACAGACTGAAAGACATGTCGCTGATAAAGTCCTTACCTAAAACCCTCCTGCTGTGTGTGTGAGACACAGGCATGCATCATTCAGCTCATAGCATCACTTCCAGCTTTCCTAGTATCTCTTGCTAGAGGTACTGAACGTGCTTTCACCCACATTGTTATGGGTTTGTGTGGCGTGTGGGGGGGGATTTGGTAGTGGGGGAGGGGGCTGCAGAGGTGGCTCCTGTAAGAAGCTGCTAGAAACTTCCCCGGCTCCAAGTGGGACCC
>VYZV01002484.1:58627-127836 GCA_013401275.1 Pandion haliaetus | reverse complement strand
ACTTATATATAAAATATATACTTATACATATAATAAATACATAAAATATACCCAAACAATAAGTATATACATGTATACTTAAATATGAGAAAAGGAAGAAATTTTTATCATCCTGAGAAGTTGTTTGGAAGCTAAAAAAATGACAATATACCATAGACTGCCAGTCTCCCCTGAGGCACTTTGTCTTTAGAATCAGAATTGTTGGCATCTGGTAGATACTCTTCCATGGCACATATATATACACATATGTATGCACGCATACATATTTTGAAAGAAGCAATTGAGTTTGAGATAACCAGTGTATCAGTATTTGAAATGGGAAAGTATAAATTGTTGCTGTGTGTTTTCAGGCTATGCTTTCCATTCAAATGTATCCCACAATACTTGTGCTCTGACACTCTGATCAGGAGGAGCCCAATGCTTCTTCAGTGTATGGGGAGCTCAAAGCTGAATTCACCTTCTCACGCCACGGCAGCAAACAATAAAAATTCACTTACTAGTCACCTTTGCTCCTTGTGCTCCCGGGTGCTGTCTTACTACATTAACAGATCAGACTGTTCTCTTTTTTCTGTCTATTGGTTCTTTTGCTTCCTGCCTTCCTAACATGAATGTCCTTGTCTTCCCCTGTTCTTTTTATGGTGAGCTGTTTTTTTGTCACACCTTCCAGTCCTTTTTTCCAGATCATCTCATCTCTCCATACCACAGAAACCTTCCTAGGTCTCCTACCCTCTCCCTCTGCCTTTTTGTTCTCCAGCCTCCTCTCCTTCAGCAAGCTGCATGCTGACTTATCCATGTTCCCACTGCTTCAGTGACCTCCCTCACCTCCAAATCCTTCCCCTTGGGTCAAAGCAGAGACTAGAAAATACAGTGAAGCATTATCTAGCCCAGCACTCCAAGGGGCAGCTGGCCATTTTTCCACAGCAGGTTTTTAATCCATGAAAGTATGTGAGAGTGGCAAAGTTCGCCTTTCCTATAAATCCTTCTTTGCAAAAACGATAGAGTGACTTTAAAGAAGAGAGGCCCATTCTGCTGTACTTCTTCCTCCAGAAAGGTGAGAACCTGACCTTCAAGTCACTCTCAATGCTGACCTTAGGGAAAATTCAGTTTTCTCACTCGAGTTGTTGATTCAAGTCCCTATCTTCTGTGTATCATCACCTAAGGTCTTGCTGCCTCTAGTTCAGCTTCTAGTGTAGACCAGGCAAAGGGAGCCTTGAACTCCTGTGAATTCATAGGTTAGGTTCAAGCATCACTGCATGCCAGCCAATCACCGCGGTCTCACTAAGGCACTTTTCTTCTAGGTGAAGATTTTCTACATACTAAAACCAATCCAGGCTTTAACAGCATGTAGACAAGTAAACATCTGCAATAGCAGCCAAGTTTTATTTGCGATTGGGAGCCAAAGCTCAGACCCAAGAGCAGAAGCAGCCCCTCACTTTAGATGCACAGTTATCTCCTGACTCTCCTGATTAAGAGCATCCTCTTGCAATTCATAAACCCTTTCTCTTTCTCCCTGAGTGGGGGCAGAGGGGGAAGTTAGTGTCCTGTGGCCCAAATTGCCCAGGCTTTACCAGTCCTTATTCATTCCCCATTGGAAATGAAGTGTCTGTGGTTGTTATCCTTCCTTTCTTGGCTAACAACCTCAATACTTTCATCTATTAGCGGGCTAAACACTCTAAGAGAGACACATGTAAAACAGACTAAAATCACATGAGGACATCATTCTCCTGATACAGTTGTATTACCAGTTATCATTTTCTTTTGAGATCTGAATAACAGACTTTGAGATCATGGAATGCTGCAGGGGTATTTTGACACAATCCAACTGTTTGACTCAGTAGTCCCAATTATAATCCCTCCACAATTTGTAGGGGAGTAAAACAATATTCTGCATCAATATTTGTCAACATTGATCTTGAGGTTTTGAGGGAGGTTGATTTTTTCTTTTTTTTTAAGTTTAAAAAGCTTTACATTTTACTAAGGAGCATGAAGAAACAACATGGGAATTTGTATATGCAAAATAAATAATAATGATATATTCAGTGATTCGGTTTGTCCTCATAAATATGAAATATGCCTCTGCATCCTGCTTTGAAATTATGTCCCTTCTAGTTTTGAAGTAGTCCGGAAAAATGTTCAAATTACTGACAAGTGTCTGAGTTTCCTTATCATGTGTAAAAAAGAATAAAATATATCCAGACTATAATTTAATACATATTCAGCTTTTTCTTGCAGTTTATTATGATGTCACTAGAAAACCCGTAGTGGAATTCTGAGGTTATTATGTACAGTTGGGACTACATTGGTCTTTGTGCTGTATTATTTATGGGCAAAGTCACTGAAAATGTTTTATTCAGTAGAAAATGTTGCAGCTGGAAAGCTCCTGGAATGAAAGAAAGGAGACATTTTTCAACAGCACTTGCAGCTCAAAAATAGAGTAATTAGATGTGTTAAGTATCCGTTAGGGAATGAAGTTATCCTAACTGTGGTGGGAGTGTAAAACTTTAGTTTACAAAACTGCCAAAACTGGAACTCAAACCAGCACATAAGAGAGAGAGGCTGTTTGTTTACCATGCTGAATTACTGCAAAGTGGGAAACATGAATAAGCAATAAAGAAAAAAGTTGATGCTCTTTTTTTTTTTAACAGATCAAATTGTACCTTGGGGAGCTTTGAAGGCCAGAATGGAAATGAGTTTAAGTATTTAAAGAAAATAAACTAGATTCTGCTTGTAGTGCTATCCAGCCAGCTTCAGAGAAGTCAGAAAAATGAAAGAAATTGAAGTCAGTGGGTTTGCACAGATGTAAGAAGTAGTTAACAGGTTTTCATTTCAGATTTCCAGCTAGCATCAGATATTACAGTGTGTTGTTGAAGGTAAAGTCCTTGTGATGTCTTTTATGAAAGAGAGGAGGATTCAAGCAGCCCACAGCACATTTCATTTCCATGAAAGACTTCTGTAGTTACTGCATTTCAGCTTTTGGATGTGTAGCCAGTTTGTGTTCAGAGCTCTTGCAGCTTTCCTTTCTCAGCTGGTATGAAGGTTGGGCCACTCTTCCTGATCAGTGCCTCATGAAACCCCCTATTTTGAGAAGAAAAGTATACAAAATTTTTTAGGCAATGGACTAGGGAGGCCTAGTGGAATATTCCCTTTCCCTAGAGTCTCGAAGTAGATCTTTGCTGTACAACCTCACTTGAAGTTGATGGCATTTGTTCTCTGCTTCACTGATTAATTTGGATCAAATTGTTACAATTTTTAAATGAACTTAGAGGAACAAGCAGAGTAAGAGTGGCCGTTAATCTTCTTTTCCAGACAAATGGCTACTCTCTAATATCTTTGGGAGCTCAGCTTTTCATCTTCTGACAACAGGCAGTATCAGGAGTAGAGACATGCAAGTCATTAAGTAGTTCCTAGATGCATCTTTATTCACGCTTGACCCCATTGCAGATGACATTTGAATCAAGACAGTCAGCATTTCAAATGCCAAAACATCGTGGCAGCAAAGCATAATTTCTATGTTCTTTAAATCTTTACATCACTGTCTCAAATGCAACATGAATGAATAGTAATTAAGAGTGGCTTTTCTTGGTAAACGCCAAATAAATTTGGAGGTCTCGAGCTATTTCTCATAGGTGCTGATGCTGTGATTTTCGTCACTGAGCCAGTATTGCCTTTACTGTGTTTTATGATTCCTTTAGGACAGAATTAGAGTCCATTGGCAGAAACTGATTTTACTTAGACTACTGCACTGCACTGTTTTCCTGGGTAAAGGGAGGGGGCCGCCACCTTCTCACGGGCACTGAAATTTTGCAGGAAAGTTGGGGCAGTCGGGTGGGCAGAGGGGAGGTCAAAGGATTTGTCATATGAAAGGCCAGTATTAGGTGGTTTCAAGTTTAAATCTAATCCAGTTCTAAAAGTGTGGAAGCTTGATTAAGACTTTAGATTGTATGCATTACGGGGGAGAGTCTGCGTCTCGTGTCTTCTGTAAAACAAGAAGGTCCCATTACATTCTCCATGGTAGAAGTAATATGTCCTATTTGATAGGTGAGACCTCTGTCACTGAATAATGGAGGCATAGCAGTAAAGCATGTCTTTTGTCATCCTTGTTTTGCCTAGTCATTCTTTTCACAACACTCTTCCTAGACCATGATTCACTTGAAGCTAAGATATCCCCAAGGCTTTAAAAAACTCAGTACAACTGCCTACAAGTTTTCTGCAAGGGGGCTTACACAAGAATGCAGTAATTGGAGTAGATATTTCCTGATGCTGAAAAACAGATTGTTCTTTAACCTTTCCTTTAACGTGGTTCACCCAGATCTTCAAACTGGCTGGCAAGCAGTATTACTAGTTTCTGACACAGCTGTCACTGCCAACAGGCAAAACTCTTGGCTTACTGTGCCCTGTTCCCTAAGCCTGCCTGTGAATTAACCTTGAATGTCCTAAGAAAAAAAAAAAGCATTGGAAAGCTTTAGCTGAATTAGTCATAAATAAAGACTTCACTGTAAACAAGGACATCAGTTATTTTCTCCTAAAATTTAGTGACTACTTCTTGCAGGCAGTTCTGTGTAGCACACTTTGGGGAAAGAAACACATGCAAATCCTAAATACATTGGGGTTTTTTTTCTTTGTATTGGAAGCAGAGATAATTTTTTAAATTGCAAAGTAATTAATTTGTATTAAACCAGAAAATGAAAGTGACCTGATAACTGCTGCCTAAGGTGCAGAATACTAAACAAAATCAACAAGTGCTGAAAAATGCATGTATCTGTTAATAATTTATCTTCAAATGACTCAGTTCATCCTCAGAATAGCCCTATAATGTAGTTAATTTGTATGGGATAATATTGGTGTTTTCCCAGTAATTGTAATGAGAAAAAAACTTGCCATAACTACAACACATAACTTTTTTCCCCACAATGCTTCAGGAGTGATAACCAAAAATAAGCTGAACTGTGACTTGACTGCGTGGTCACTTCTTTAGGAGTAGAATTTGTCTATATACAAGTTCAGTTAAAGGTATTTTATTTTATAACTTTTTTTTCAACTCTATCTGCTTTTTTTATTTTTAAACAATTTTTATCATTCATTACGTTATTGCTTCAAAATTAGAAATTCAAACAGATAAATGTTTTAAAACGTGGGATTATAATTCCATTAGATACGCGCTTTGCTGTGCAGGTAGTTCAACTGAGATAGTAAAACTATCGCAAAATTAAATCCCCATCCAGTGTGGATAACAGTATCAGCATTTGGGCATCAAAGGATACCCCGTAGGAATTAATCAGATTGACAAATACTTTTTCCATATTTTGAGATCTGGTGTGGCAGCTGTGTGGTGAGACTGGGTGACATAGTGAGACTGGGCATTTATGTCTCCACTAAATGTATTGGTATGAACAGAGAATGGGTCGTTTAATCCAGGAATAAAGGTACATCGAACAATGTGTAACCTACAAACTAGGCTGGAGGCAAAGTAGTTATAAAAATTCTTTCTTCTGGAAAGGAACCTCAGTTCTTTAATAATTTTATTATTTCTGTCAAGGCTTGTCATTTCTCTTTGTTTTGCTGCACCTTAGCTGCTAGGTTGTGAATGTCATACCAGTAGTCTGCTGTCCTGGTTTCAACGGGGATAGAGTTCATTTTCTTTCTAGTAGCTGGTATAGTGTTATGTTTTGGGTTCAGCATGAGAAGAATGTTGATAACACACTGACATTTTCAGTTGTTGCCAAGTGTTGTCTAGACGAAGTCAAGGATTTTTCAGCTTCTGATGGCCGGCCGGCCAGCAAGAAGGCTGGAGGGGCACAAGAAGTTGGGAGGGGACACAGCCAGGGCAGCTGACCCAAACTGGCCAAAGGGATATTCCATACCATGTGACATCACATCTAGTATACAAACTGGGGGGACGAGGGGTGGGGGGGATCGCCGCTCGGGGACTAACTGGGCGTCAATTGGCGGGTGAGGAGTGCATCACTTGTATATTCCAATCCTTTCATTATTACTGTTGTCATTGTATTAGTGTTATCATTATTAGTTTCTTCTTTTCTGTCCTATTAAATCATTCTTATCTCAACCCACAAGTTTTACTTCTTTTCCCGATGTTCTCCCCCATCCCACTGGGTGGGGGGGAAGTGAGTGAGCGGCTGCATGGTGCTTCGTTGCTGGCTGGGGTTAAACCACATCTGCAAAGTTGCTGTTCCTTACAACAGTTTCTAAGAGGTCACATGTAGTATAACCCCATTTGACATGTTTGTGTAAAGGCATGAAGCCACTGATGTGACAGGTCTTTTCCATTTTTGCAACTTGCCTATGCAGCAGCATACACACATGTACACCTCAAAGGCTGAAAAACTTCTTTCTCACTCCTCAGCGTAGGGTCAGGTGAACCAAAACTTGGGATTTCCTGCTGACAACAGCATTTAGCGCATCCATAGAGTTTACACTTACACTTGTCTTGCTTCTTGTTCTCTTGTCGTCATTTTCTCAGCATAGAGCAGCACCTGCAACTGTTAAAAGATGCAGAGCAGGGCAGCTGAGAGGCGTCCTGTGTTTTCAGATAGCACACCAAACAGTAAAGAACTGCAGACTGTGGTTAATGGCTAGACTTGGCAGCTACAACATGCCTTCCTGAAGGCATCGACATAATTCTCCTCCTTGTTATTTCCCTGCTGGTGACGCCTTTGTGTGTGATGACACTCTTGCTTGCCTCTCAGACTGTTTGTAGTACCCTTCCCATACCTGATGGTAATACACTTGTGTTGGTTTGCCTTTCTGAAAATAGCAAGGTTGCTTTTATAGCCACAAGCTATACAGAGGAGCTGGTTTTCTTTTGTGCTGTTTCTAACCATGCTGTTTTGTAGCAGCAGCTACATATCATTTATATACCAGTTAGCAATAATATTTCAGAAAAATGCTTTGTTGCTTGTTATATTAGAAATTATATGGCTATACAGAGTCTTGTAAAGTAATGATTGCAATTTTGCTAGGTGTTGTCACTTGAAATTGGAGACTCAGTAAATACTTTTTGTATACTTTTCTAGCCATATGTATGACAAATAACACAGCAATTACAGGACATTACAATATGCATCCTGTGACAGTTCACTGCATTTCTCAGCACTGCCAGGAGATACAGAAGTGTATTGGCAGCAGCACCAGTAACACAGAATAGATTAATATAGTATGTTGTATTTATCTAGTGCCTCTCACCAGTGATGCTTCTGACAGATAGCTAGACTGTCAGTGCAACAGTAATACACCAACCTCTACACAACACATTGCCTAATGGTGAAACAGAGAGAAATTCTCACCAAGGCTCACCACTGTCTACCAGAGTGCCTTTCTGCAGAGCTGCACCCCAGCCTGCGTTGTTGCAGGGAGTTATTCCTCCCCAGGTGCAGGGCTTTCCACTTGTCCTTGCTGAATTTCTCACCACTTCTGTCAGCCCATTCCTCCAGCCTTTCTAGGTCCATCAAGGCCTTTCCTTGAGCAATTGGCTGGTCCCCCAATATCATGTCATGTGCAAACTTGACAAGAGGGTGCTTACTCATCTCCAGGTTATTGGTAAAGACATGTTCCAGGTTAGACCTCTGTGGTACCTGTTACCAGCCTCCAGGTGAGCTACCCTGTGAGCCTGATTATCCAACCAGGAATTTATCCAGCTGGTTTCCTACCCAGCCAGGCCTAATGATCTAATTTGGATACAAGGATATTGTGGGAGACGGTATTGAAAGCCTTGCTAAAGTTAAGGTAAACTACATCCATTTCTCTAGTCTTGTCCGCAAACCAAGTCATTTTACTGTACACAGCAACCAGATTGGTCAGGCATGACTTACCTTTGGAAAATCTATGTTGACTGCTCCCAGTCAGCTGCTTCTCCTTCATGTGCTCAGAAATGTGCTCTGAGAGGACTCACTCCATGATGTTGGACAACCAGCCTTAATTCCATTGATCATCTTTTTTAATCTTTTTTTAATATGGTCTGGATGTTTCTTTTCTCCAGTGGTCAGGGATGTCCTCCAATTTCCTTCACCTTTCAAAAATTAAAGCAAGCAGCCTTGCAAGGACATTGGCCAGCTCTCAGCACACTTTGATGCAGCCTGCCAGGTCCCATACACTTCTATGGATCTAGTGCTCTCAATCAATCCCTGCCTTGTCTGGTTGGGATTTATGTGACCACCCACTGCTTTGTGGTTCATTGCCTCCTTGAACCCTGCCTCTCGTCACAGAGACCTGGGAGACCTTGCTGGGGAACTGTGAGGCAAAGGCAGCATTGAGCACCTCAGCCTTAGCTGTGTCTGCTGTCCCCCTCAACAGGTCCACACTTTCCTTGTTCAGCCTTTTAGTTCTGCAAAAGCTGCTCTTGTTACCCTTGAAGTCCTTCAAGAGCACCCACTCTAGCTGAGTGTTGGCTTTCCTAATGCTATCCAGAGTTGCCAGGAAGTGTTTCTAAATTCCTCCTTTGTAGCCTGTCCACGCTTCCATCTTCTGTATATTGTTTGATGAGATGAAGGCCTTTTTTAAATTCTTGGTTTTGTTTAGTAATTCCAAAGTGTAACAGATTATTAAATTGCTTTCCCTGGAGAAACCTATCGGGTGGCTATGTCTGATCTTCAGGACCGATCTTTAGAAAAGTATCGATCCTTATTTCAGTTTATTTATTAAAGCTAAGTATAACATCTTAGTGGTTTACTTTTGTAATCCCCCTGATTACTACTAGAGCCTTTTAAAAATATTTACTGCTTCCCTTTCAACACACTGGCTGTAATGAGTTTTCACATTTTTGCTAACAGCTCAGCCATTTCATATTTAAGCTTTTAGAACTATAGGAGTTTATCTGGACTTGATAATTTTTTTTTTTTTACTTTTCAATTACAAATTAGCCACAGTACTTATTCTCCTGATACTTTAGTCTACTAGAGTCTTACATTTTTCTTCCTCGAAAAGGGCATGTCTCAGTTATCTGGTAGAAGAACAATATACTTTGTTTCAAGAAAAGCTTCATCTAGCAGCTCACCTTTGATGATCCCATATGTGTACTGATTCTTTGCAGGTTCCCTGCTGCTTATGTTCTTGAAGAGGAATGCCATCTTGTTGGAGAAAGAGGAGAGGATTGTGGGATTTTTAATACCATTAGTTATTTACTTTTCAAAATTAAATTTATCCCTTCCTTGTACTTGCTATATGTTATCTGCTTAGAATTTAGCTCTTGTTCAATGTTTTTCTAAGCCCATATGTCTGAATTTCAAAGGATTTCTTTTTGACTCAACTAACCTCTAAACCCTTGCCATTGAGCTCTATTGATTTTTTCTTTTCCTACTTTCTCTTGTGTTCAGCAGCATACAATATCCTTTGAGATCCGATTACTGTTTTCTTCCGTGCCATCCCTGGAACACCTAATTCCTTCCCCACCACCCACCCCACCCTGTAAGGCCATTTTCACTAGCCTCTATATTTATGCATTTCAGAAACACAACTTGAAATTTCGTTAGTTTCCTACTTTTTTGCTTGCATTTGCTGTGGCTGTGATGAGCTTTTACAAGTTGCTATTGCCTACTTTAAGACAGCATTCAGCCCCTTGATTTGTCCTTATATGTCATCCACTAGATTTGTGCAGTTTATACAAAGTTAATTTGTGCCAGGAAAGATGTAATGGGTTTTAGGCAGTAGTTCCTTTGAAACTTTAATGAATGCCGTTAAAGAACCAAAAGTACAGGAGAAGAGTTCTATAGGACAGGAAAATAAAGGCCAAGAGGTAAGGAGACTTTAAAGGGTTCTAATACACCTTTTTAAGTCCAAAGCAGGATTGACAAAACCATATTTGGGATGCTTAAGAAACTTCTAAACTGGTTAATTTTTTCTTGCTTATAGGGAATGGATAAGATGAGATCATAATAGGGAATGGATAAGATGAGATCATGTGTAAAGTAGAACAAATTTATTGGACTAAATAACATGACTTGTAATGAAAAGGCAGCTCGTGAAACTGCAACAGAAACCTTTCTATTGCTGAAAATAGTGTAGGATGTGACCTCTGTGATGGGTGCACAGTTCAGTGCAGGAATACCACCAAAAAGCTGCTCTTCACTGTGTAACCGAGTAGCACATAGAAGTACTCAGCCCAGGTGCTTTGGGCTAGATTTGGTGAGTTCTGGTGCTAACACTCCTGCTACTCAGCAAGCATGGTGGCACCACACTCTCGTAGGCAGTTACCCAACTTCTGTTGAACTTGCTGTGTATGGCTGGAGGGACTGCAATGCTCCCTTCTCTCCTTTGTCCCTGCTCAAAGGAGCTCAGCATTTGGCAGGATCCTCTTGCTCCTTCCGTTGTTCTCTTTTCATCCATTTTCATTTTTTCCACCCCTTCCTTTCACTTCATATTCCTCCTTGTGTCTTAAACTGTAAAACCAATTTTTCAGTCTCACTTTATCTTTTAAGAAAAAAGAAAAGAAACAAACAAGAGAAACTGGCTTGACAGCCGTCTTCCTATATGTTGCCCTTTGCTTGCCTGCAGCTCCTTCCTCTTGAAAATGTGGCTTCAAGTCTCCTGTCTCTCTTTTCTTCACCAACAATTAAGGTCTCTCCAGGATCTCTCAAGACAGACGGATATTCCTTATGGCACTGTCTTGGACTCTGCAGTCTATGAGCACGTCCGAGTAAAAGGGATGAATCCTTTTGAGAGGGACAGCATGTATTCCCAAATGTGGCGGATGATTAACAGAAGTAATGGCTCAGAGAACAACGTCTTGGAGTCAACTGCAGGCATTCAAAAGGTACTGGTATGACTTACTTTTTGCTTCCCATGGGAGACGCTCTGCTGTAATACCACATTTGCTTAATTGTTGCTTTTAACTATGAGGGATGCATTTGCACCCAGATGATGATCATGCCTGGTACCAGATTCTGCAAGCCCATTGCATTGGCATGGAGGATTGGGACTTCTCAGCTATGTAGCTTGTTTTCAACGACTTTTTAAAATGTAAGTACCTAGAGTGTTTGCTCTGAAAAGGATTTATAGGTATGAGAGGTTAATGCTATTGTCAGGATGCAAACTGGGAATAGGATCACTGGACTTATAACCCCAGAAGACATGGCAATGTGCTGTACAAAGCTTAAAGCACTTTGAATACAAGACATTTATTAACTTGTTTTTGTAGACTCCTGACACTGAAAATGTTGGCTTTCAGTTGTAGCTCTGAGTCATGTATGGTTTGAGAGAGGCAGGCAGGAAAAGATGATCTGGCTTTAAAGAAGAGTCTCACAGCCACCTTCTGTACTGGGTTTAGCAGTGGGAAAATATTTTGAGAGCAGGAGTCAATTTTTGTAGGCACATTTGTGAATAAATAGTTTCCTCCCATGTTTTTGGTTGACAGCTACAGCTTTTGTAAGAACACTAGTCCATGGTAGGGTTCAGTATGAGAGTGAATATAGGTTAATGAGTGACTGTATACACTTTTTCCCTACCATTGTATCTTCATATTCAGAGTTTTAAATCAAATCTGAGAAATATCATATTTTATAGATTTTATTTTAAACTTCAAAATGTGAAGATTGATTAAGCAAATATCCATGAAGTTGTGTGTTAACTTGTTTTAAGCTTGGTTTAGAGATTTCTAAAAATCCAGACAAACCCTGCCTTTTTTCTCCACCAAAATCCATTTGCCAGGAAAACCTGTAATTTCTGGTGTTTTCACACTGGATACAAACATGTAAGAGGAAAGAGTATGTTAAAAAGAATGATGAAATCACTGGCGATCTCTTGATAATAAAAGAACTACAAAATAACAAAGATTCTTTGGAGTTTGAAAAATCACTAATCCACCTTCTGTATAACTGAGATCATATATTCTCCTCTGAAGGACTAAACAGCATGAAAGAAGAGGCAAGAGAGGCCCTGGGGAACTGCACTTTTGAAACCCGTTTAGATAAAGTCATAATCTGAAAAAGCAAGGAAAAAAAGACAGTCTGAAAATGTATTGGCTAGAGGAAATTGCTTCTTTTGAGAAAATGTATTTTAGCTCAGTTTGTAAGGGGCTGATAAAGCTGGGTTTTGCCTTTTGTATGAAAAAAAAAAAAAAAACCTGCCCTCCTTCTGGTTTGCCTTCCCAAGTTATACTAAGGATTTCAGAAGAATCGAAAACCAGAGCACGTCAAACACAGCTGTGTTGACTAATGGCTTTTAGCTGAAAAAACCAACCAGTGTATCATGCTGGCAGGTAATTCCAGATTACAGCCTTTGATTTCTCATTCCTGGAAACATGGCAGTTGCTATCCTAAAACCTACAAAACCAGAAATGTCTGAGTTCTTTAATTTCCCATGCCTCTGCTTCCCAAGAATAAGCACTTGCAAATGATTATGAAAAACCAAGTTGCAGCATGTTAACAAGCCAACCACCCTCCAGTTTTAAAATATCAGAGGGCTCAGACCCAGTTCTGATGAACATACACATCCGCCTATGTGTACGCAGTGTCTCCCCTTCTTTCACCTTACAGGAAGAAATGACACAGAAAAAGATTATTTGCAAGTTGTTGTTCACACAGAAGCTTTTGGGAGATTGTACTTGGCCTGCTCAGGAAGAAAGCTGGATGAAGAATGTGATGTTAAAAGCTAATCTTAGGCAAGGAAAATTAATGTTTTAAAAGGTAGCTGATAAGAGGCAGAGATTATAATCTCTGTAACATACTTCAAAAAAATGAAAACATTTCAGAGGAAAGAATTCATGGGTCCCCTTGGCCTATTTATGTACTTCGTAATGTTCTTTGGGGTCTTGAGTGAATTTAACTGGCCACATCAGAGCTATTAACCAGATTATAACCCTGGACAAGCTAAACCAACAGGTCTCCCTCTGTGCTTCATTTTGTTTCTGCCATTAATCAGCACTAAAGCATGACTGAACAGCAGTTTGTCCAAGCTCTCTGAGGCCGTTACCTCAGCACACGTTCCTGGAGTGCTAAGTGAGAGCTGAGACTTAACGAGTGCTTCCAAATGGGTATGGGGAAAGGGATTTCTGCTAGGCTGCCTAATGACCATGAAGGGACTGCGTTGGGAGGGACTACCATAGGAGAGATGTGTGCAGGAAGGATGTTATGGATGCGGTGGACATGCTCTTCTTTAACAACACTCCCTGCTGCACCCTCTCTGAGGTTAAATGGGGTTTGCAAGTAGCCATCACAGAAAAGGCTTTGCCAAACACTTTTGTTATATCTTAAAAGTTCTTTAGTTTTGTCTTGCTTTTATTCTGCAAATTACAGTGGAGCTGGCACTCTTTATTCTGAGGAAAGTAGCAGTTTAATACTGATGTATATATAAACAGGGGGAAGGGAAGGGGGATCAACTGCTGAATTACTCATTGCATCATCCCGCGCGCTCAGCAGGACTGCATGCTTGCTGTACCAGTGACTTCATAGGGAATGGCACCTGTGTGAGTGAAAATACAATACAAGCAAATGACAATGATTGCGTAGTCCCATTTTACATCAGGCCATCTACCACTTTGACCTGCTTTTCCTGGCAGGAGGGCAGGGCAGGCAAGAGAAATAAGATGGGAAGATCATGCCATTGTAAGTTTTCAGGTTTTGATATTTATTGGTCCTGTTCTTCTCATAAATCTGGTGCATGCGTATCACTGTGTGAGCTCCTATTCCATCCATAGTGAACAGCTATATGTACACCATCAGGTCTGGTTAGAGAGCAGCTGGGTAATTCACCCTGGAGAGAGAGCAGACTTTTAAATGCCTCAAACAGGAGACAGCCTGAAAAGCGCAGGCACTTTAGATATTTTTTGCCACTTATTGTCTCTTCCTTTCTCCAAAGGCAACAAAAAGCAGTTGAAGATCCGAATGGAAGGTAGGGAAGCATTCAGTTATTTGTCTTCCTGCCCTGTCAAATCAAAATGGATGGGGAGGTAGCTGTATTCCTATATACGGTTGGATTATTCTGGAGAATATTCACTTTTATCTTCTTTTTTTCTTTATTATTCCCAAGTGTTTCATGTATCTCAAATTGATTTTCCTTTTTTGCATAGGTTATGCAATATGCATCTCATTCTGTCAAAGGAATCTCTATTTTCGCAGAAGTTATTTATTTGGAGAGGATTTACAGAGCCCTAAGTCATGCCTGCTTAAACATTCATTGAGAACTCCAAGAAAAATCATTTAGGCTTAAACATATCACATTACATACCTCTTTATGTCTTCTTAAAAAGCACATTACCCTGCTTAATCCTTTACAAGCACCACAGGCTTTCCTATCCTTGGAACTATTCCCATTTAAAATATAATGAAGTGCTTCCATTGTGCCCCTGTCTGCTCTTTCTTCCCTAGAGTATAATAGTGCCTAATGCCCTATCCTACCCACCTTGTTCCTCTGAACATGATACCATAGCCTACAGCAACTGCATTTTTCTCAGCAGTACAAAGTGGAAAATTCCTTTCCCAGGCTGCATACGAAGAATCTGAATGCATTTGAAACGCATCTGTCTATTTAACTCTACCTGCCAAATATTTAGCCAGTAGGAAACTTGTGAAATAATGTTTCTGGATGGTGCATTAAAAGAAACTCCTCTTAGGCTCTCATAGTATTTCCTCTTCAACTTGCACACAGTATCAAAAGGAATTTGGTCTTGAGATTTTGATTTTCTTGTGATCCTACTTACATTGCCAGTGCAAACATGCTAGCAACTACTGAGCCTGTTTGTTTTCCCTGGACAGTGTGGATGGCACTTCTACCTTCCTGAGAATACTGTAACAGTAATAATATTGTTTAAACTACCTATGAATAGGCCACAACAAAACTTTGCCAAGGTGATTTGTCTGGGGAAGAAAGGGGTAATAATGATTTACAATTCTGTGCTAGAACAAGTTATTAATAAGTGGACATGGTTATTCTTAATTTGTTTTCAGCAGTAGCAACAGCATGAAGATTTTTATTGATGGGCCAAAAACCTCCTGAATTAACTAATTATCCTGATTTACTCACAAATTTGCCATTGGAATTGCCTTTCTGGTGGCAAATACACTGATCACACCACAAAAAGATCTAGTTAATACATGCAAGTCCATACCTCTTTGTTGTAAACATTTCTGACCATGGAGTTGGCCAATGAAAAGACACTGAAAACAAGAGAAAACCAAGACAGACTTTTTGGATATTGGATCTGTACCGTGATTCAGCAGAGCAATTTACGTATTTTGGAATCACTGTCTCCTGCACAGTCCATGACTTGGAGCTGACAGGTGCCTGGGGGTACCAAATGCACCTGCTGTCCTTACTTTGTATTATCATGGGTGGTCTGGCTCCATCTTATTTGTCATATAGCGTCCTTTTCCTGGAAAGCAAGTCTCAATGTAAAACCTGAGCCAGATTTACCAGTGAAGTGCTGTTAATAATGACAGGAGGAATGCCTGATCCACAGATGCTAGGATGTTAAATGTCTCATAGCTTGTCAACACGTCATTTTAGGGGGGTGGAGGAATGGGGTATATTTCATTGCAAGGCGTATTTCTCATAGCCTTATCAAAAATTGGCTTCAGTTTGCATGAGCCAAAAGAATAATCAGCCTAGAGAAAGTTTGGTTGTTGTTCTTTTCATGTAATCCTGTGTGTCTTTGCTTCCATATCTAGGGTTTAAACAAACCTGCAGCAGTGCAAAAATTTAGAATGCTGACCAGAAAGCACTACAAATGCATTGTGGTGTTACTTTCAGGCATTATCAAAAGGCTAATAGTTACCTGGGTTAGCACAGGGCGTCAGTGTGTTTTGGACATATAATAACAGATCTGTGACAGTTAACAGTGTGACAAAGGTTCTGTGCATAGCTTTAAAAATGAAGTGTAAAACTGTTTTCCTGCCGCCTCATTTTCTCACAATTCAAGGTAGGCTCAACAAAAGGCTTGCTTTCTCTCATGAACTCTCCTAAGCATATACTAAAGTTTGATCTAACGTTGACTTTCTGGAGAGTTTTCACAGGTTTTATCTTTAATAGAACACCTGTTAAAGTTATTTTCTGCAGAGTTTGGCTTTATTCCAACAAAAATTTAAGTCAAAATTTGAGTCATCTTACATATCAAGAAATGGATCTACACAGATGTATTCATCCAACTAAGCAAGGCAACTACTGCCGTATTCCTTTTCTCTCCAAAGGTTCCTGAAAATCTTATCTGAGTTCATCTCCTGTTTCATCTTACGTGCTCCTGAATGTACCTTTCCCCTTTTGCTCTCACTGAAATGACATCCAAGTTGCTCATGACTTCTGTTCAAAGGCCAGTCTGCATATGCCTGCCAGTTGTTTTAACAGCCTCAGATGTCACTGACTGATGTCCTGCTGTGGTGCCATGCTGTTCTACCTTCCATGACTGTCTTTGCTTGCTCTCTCTCTTCTCTCTCTATTATTTTGGAGAATTTTCCAGATCTGTTCAATTTTTGTGGGCCATCCTACATCTAAGAACATAGTTTTTCTATCTGTAGCTCATCCCTCAGTATTCTCAAAGTCCAAACAAATCCAGCTAGTGGCTCCAGGGAGAAAACCTGCAGTTCTGCTTCTCTTACACTGAACTGAGCTCCTTTTATCTGCAATAAAATTTGTGTGTGTCTCTACTGTCTTTTCATGTCTGACCACTAACTTAGTTCAACCTAAAACCTACAGTAGCTGACCTCATCATCTTAATTTTCTTTCCTGTGGCTTTCTGTTGCTTAAGCTTGTGTGTCTATTTAAGTTTTGCCAATTCACCTTCCATAACATGTCTATGACTTACCCATACAACCTCCAGACCATCGCTTAAGTAGTTTTCAGTGTTATTTTCTGGGGCCTTTATAAATCACTCTTTACACATTTAGTTCTATTGAAAATGCTTCTGGAAAAAAAAGAAAAGTTGTCTTGAGTGTCAAGGCCCATCATGATCAATTCTGACTCTCCCTGTAGCTTTCTCATTTCTGAATTGGAAATCATTTGTGTGAGCTTCCAATGCAACTCCTTTTTCAAGGAAGCATCTTTATGCTTTCTCCAAGGACTCTTCTGTAAGGTATGAAGTTTTCCCTCAAGACAGTAGTGTTGTCTTTTCTTCAAACTCCTTAACACTCTCCTTTGTTATTACACTAACTAAAACCTTGACAACTAGGTCTCTGGTGTACTACGATCACTACCCATCAACTGAGCAGCACTGTTTTGTTGTTTCTTTATGCTCTTTCCCTTCATTTGTCTTATTTTATAACTGCCAAATAAGAGGGGAGGGAGGAACTCACACTATAGTCATCTAAATACCATCCCAGATGTGATGTGGGTGAAACCGAAGAACTACTATACCCTAGAATGAACTAAGTTAATGAACCCAGACATTATCAGATGAAGAGTATCTCTCAGAAAACAACCTCTCTGTGTCTGACCTTTCAGCCTTCATCCTCAAAGGAGAGCTTCAGCCTAACTTCAAAAGATGAGAATGGGAGCTAAATTTTATAACAGTCTGATAGAATATAAAAAGATGGGGGGGGGGGAAGATATTATTGAGCAATCGGTCCTTATCATCTCTCATTTTCTCCAGCTTCAGTGGTGCCAGCTACATATTTCTCTTGAATTGCCTCACTGATTAACATAATTGCATTAATCTCAGAGACGGTTTTCGAATCTTGAAGTTTTCTTCTTGTTTTCAGAGAAAGTTTATTTGCCTGAAAGCTTGGTTATTTAGGAGTCCTCCCACAGCTATATTCCTTCTTCTGTTTAGAGGTAATTCCCTCTTAAAACCTTACCTTACTTAGATCCTTAAACTGTCATGGCTACAACGATACTTCCATCATGTGTAACTTTAGGTGCCTAATTTAGGTGCCCAAGTTTCTTTCCTAGCTATCATAGACGGACAATTTCCTTCTCTAGAGAGTGGTTGGGAGTGCCTAAGCTGGGAACCTATTTTTCTTGGCGGCTTATTTTGTACAGTACCTAACAAAATAAGATCATATTCCATGACTAGAAATTACAATAAAAATAAGAAACATCAAAATATACCCTGAGGAACTAATTTTGCTCGAATCCTGTAGAATTGCATTCTGCAGAGAGCTGAGTCCAAGTCCAGACTTTTCAGCTGGAGAAAGGATGGCTGACAGCCCTTTGAGGAGTGAGCATGGGAGTGGGTGGGGAGGTCCTCACCCTTCATCCTGATGGCCAAATACAAAGCTAAGTACTTCAGGCCTTAGCCTGTTTCTAACCCTGTAGTCATCTTTTTACGTGGTAAAACAGTCCAGGGAGGAAAATTGATTCCTTTGTCAGTGGAGATTTCACTTGGGGTTTCTTTTGTGTAGAAGTGGCCTAATTGGGATGGCGTCATGAGAGAAACACCCAGAGTGCATCCCTGTCCCGATGGTAGGAGACCAGCTCTGTAGAGTGCAGGTAGCTGCCGCTATACGGCACGTGGTGCATTGCCAGGTATTTGGTCTAAAACAATCCTCATGCACATGCAAAAAGTAGAATTAATTTTGTGTTAAATAGCCCTCAGTCTCTACCTGTAGAGATAACAAATAGGCGTTTCCTTTTTTTTTTTTCATTTCTGGAGAACTTTGGATATTTCTGATAGGTGGGGAGGGTAGGATTGCAACACCACGCTCTGACAGTGAAGTGTAGCTAGACCACAACATGCAGAGAGTAACTGCTGATGGCTACCTTTATGAGGAGTTTCTAGCTGGCAATGCTTAGTTTATACCCCTTATAGCTCCTTGTGCCTTTTTCTGGTAATCTGCAACTTTGGGAATTGCTGCCAGAGTGGTATGTATCCCCATTTGTTTCCATGGCTGTATCACATCTGAATAGCATAATCCTGAGCTTTATATATGAGAGACTTTAAATTTCTGAATAGCTAAACAGCATGAGTGCTGCTTTCATTTGCACTGGCAAGTGATTAATTGTAGAAATTCCAAGCTCCCTCCTGAAGCTGGGATTTTTAGGGGACGGGAAATTTTGGAAGGGAGCAGGGAGTAAGAAAAGTGACAATTAGGAAATAATTTAAGAAAAAGAGTGCCTTTTCAGTCAGTGATTGTAAAAGCTGAGCATGAGTATGTCAGGATAATGGTCAAAGGAAATTTTTTTGCTAGCATTATTTGTTGCTGAAGTTTTCTCAGCTGGCCACACTCAGTATTAGGGAGGCACCTGTTAGAAAGGGTGGCATAAACAGAAAAGGATGTTGAACTTACCCCTACAAATGAGTAGCTTAATTTGTGCATATTAGGGTCTAACAGAGCAATGCTATTGTTATATCCCATAAAAAAAGGTTTCTGAATATTTACTATGTGATGACTGCATTTATTATGCATTAGCACAGGAGAGGTCTGAAAGAGAAACAGCTCTCAAGGGTGCTGTTACAAACCATCTCATGAGTAAAATACAGGCTTTAGTAAAGAGTGCAAAACAGGAGATGTCTTTATGGATATATTTGCAGCAAAATGGAAGTTCTGCTTCATGTTACTCTCTCAATTAAAACCAAAACAAAATGATCTCCCTTCTGTTTATCAGCTGCAGAGGCCAGGAAGGGTTTGGGAGAGGAAGATTCCTTGGGACAGAAAGGTACTGAGGGGGCAGCTTTGTAGGGTGTCAGTTGTCGTTTGAGCACTGCTGCTAGAGTGACATTGGTCCTGATGTGGCATCTTACAGTGAAAGCATGATGGGTATATATAATGAAAAAGCAATACAGGGAAACTTTTGCTAGGTAATAAACTTTTGCTACTTTTTTCCAACCCATAAATCTACTTCTAATGCAGTTGCTAAAGTTGTATGTACTACCTTTCTAGGCTCTTCCATCTATGGCATTGCTTCAGCAAAAAAAGAGTATGACCAACAGCTTTAAATGACCCAAAACTGTAGAGGGATGAGCATGTTCTGCTGGGATACTAGCAGAGCAATGAAACTGCCCTTGTGTGTCAGCAGCTTGTGGAGGGTTATACCCTTCTTTGGATTTTGGAGTAGCATGTACGTTATCTCAGATTTTATTACTGTGGGGTGACTTTGAGCTCAGCACTCGCTGTTCTGCTCTGTTAGCATCTGGTGTCTTCAGAAACCAGGTGTGCTGCTTGCGTGTCATTCCACTTTGGCAAGTGGTCATTTACTTTGATTTAGCAGGAATTGGAATGAATATGACATAACAAGTCTTGTAATCCTTTCGGCTTCTGAGATTGCTCTTTATTAAGCAAGAGAGACTCCTGATGGAAGTTACAAACTCCTACGAATATACTTTCCTACTCTGGTCACATCAGATGTGGGCCATTTCTGTGCACCCTATGGAGAGGCAAAGATTGGGATGAGTAAAATGTCCACCTTGAAGTATTTTTTGTTACTTCTTCAGGTCACATCTTGCAGCCATTTTCCTATGGGAGGGTGACAAAAGGATTCGAATTTGTGCAGTTTAACAACCACAGATTTTCTTTTGTGCCCAGATCTAGTTCCATATCACTTTTTCAAAACCATCAGTGGTAAAGGTCTGTCAAAAATTGCTGCCTCAGGGAGAAATAGAAATTTGAATTACGTCTCCTCCTTTGTTGGTTCCTCCTGTCCTTCCCCTGCTTTTTTTAACCCACTCATGCAATGGCAGTATTAAAGCCACAGCTCCCTCACCAAACCCTCTCTGTGACTCACATCCCTTTCCATGGCAGAGAGACATGTCCATGCTCTGATTCCTTATTTTAGATTCTCATTATCCTAAGAAAGAAAAACTCTATAAAGTGCCTGATGGAGAAGAGCAGTTTGGCATTTGGAGCACTCTCGTTTGGCTGTGTGGGACTCAAAACATATTAGGCTTTATTATTCTGGTCCTGTGAACTCTTATTTCTCCATTTTATCTTCATTAACTTAGGTCCTTTCCTACAGAGGTTCTGTAACATTTCCAGGTTCATGACGATGAATAACACCACCATACTGAGGGTGTCTGGGGACTACACAGACTCCTACGCAGTTCCAGCAACCTCAGCTCATTCTTTTCCTTCTGAATTCTCGCTTCGCTTTGCTCCCTCCCTCTTACTTTTTCATTTTTCTACTTTTTGACCCTCTGTCCTTTCTGTTTGGATACCAGCTACTCCAACTTTTCCCCAGCTCTCTGACTCTTTCTTCTTTCCACCCTTCACCTCTCTACATGGTCACGCTTGCCCTTTGCTATCTCTATCGGCTTACATAGTCTCGCTGTTTTATCTGTGCAATGAATTCTGTGACTTTCAATCTGCAATCAGATGAAGCTTTCCAAAACTCTGACTGTCACTTTGAAGCCCAGTTGCAGGCTCACGGTGTGGTGGGCTGCACTGGGGACGTATCACACACAGATCAGGGGAAATGCAGACTCTGTCTAATGATCAATAGATGGAGACAGGAGAGCACACTCTTGCTTCAGGCACAGAACTTGGTAATGTATTCGCTTTCTTGCTTAAATGTTTCCAGCTATCATTTTTGTGTATTAACATCTTATAATAATACTCAAATACATTGTGATGCATTAACAAATGCAAATGATGGGATTGAATATAAGGTTGTTTAAAGGATATATGCAACAGAAAAAAGACATGAATAGAAGCAATGAGAAAGGGACGTATAATATGTGCTGTACATTCCAGCTCTAAAGCATGTCTTGGACTATGAGGCTGCAAGTCTAAAATGGTGAGAGAGGTATAAGAGGTAACAGAGAGATCTTGTTTTGTATTTCTGGAGCTGCTATACCAATTGTTCATAAAGTAGTTTGACAGATGTATATGATTTCTGTTAAATAACTTGTTACTAAACAAACAAACAAACAAAAAGTCTATTCCAGAGACCAGCAAATGCAATTGCACTGAGTAGACCTGTAGCAATTCTCCACTGTAAGACATTTAATAGTCCCTCATGAAATCATTCAGAATTTTTTAATTCTAATACTCTTACAGATGTAAGTAATAGCAAAGCAAAAGAGGATAGCTCAAGGAGAACCTGCAGCTGCTCTGATAGCAAATTTTTAGACTATCATCCTTGAATAATCAATACATTAGTAAGCATATTGGTAGGCAATGAAATGTTAGTGAAGTACTAAGGATGGTGTAGGAAAATTAAATCACAGACTAAAAGGCACTGGCAGAATACTTCAGAAAATCAACCTTTCTAGTCTCTAACATATATAAGTATCAAGTATCTAAGTATCAGAAGCTTTAATTAAAACAGATTAAAGTCATCCTAGTCTCAAAACTGGAGGGAGGAGAAAGTTCAATGTGGTTTAAGATACCATGTAGAGAAATAAAGCACAGAAAAGGCTAACTTTTCAAATACAAAAGCTGAACCTAAAATTTTACCGACATGTCCTAAAAAGGTGTTTAAGTTTACAAACTCCAGGCCTGTGCTTCTAAATACCCATGTGCATTTAAATGCAAGTACATGTTTTAGAGCCAGAGAGATCTTAAAACATCTGGTCTGGGAGAGGAGAGACTGAGCAGACTTTTGCTGCCGGCTGCTTTTTGACATTGTCCTTAGTCATCTGATTATACATAGTGTGAAATATTCTAGTAAAACTGCATTTTGTTGTAATATATCAATTTCTTGAACCCCAAGTGTTTTGAGGAAAAAAAAAATGTGTATGTTGTGTTTAGGGAGGGAGAGGGGAGGAAGAGGACCAGTTTGAAGCACCAGATCTGGTGGTTCAAACTGAATAGTTGTTACAAAAAAATAAGTGGTGTCCTACTCAGCAGAGTGCTGGAACATATGATTAACTTTTGTGGGCTTAAACCATACTCATGCCAACAAAATGCTAAGGTTGGGATATAGGGGGTATTTCTTTAAAGGACAATTACAGTAAACAGAAAGTCTCCATTGCAGAGGCTGTCAGGCTGCACTAAGTTCTGGTGTCAGGATATGATCAGCGGCTCTTGCAGGTGCTTTGCTCTCCAGCCTTATCCACTTGCCTCCTCTGGAGCGATGTGAAATGAAAACACACCTCTTAAATTCCCACTAAATATTTCAGGGGGTTTCAAATCCCATTCAGCCAGAAGTTTCACACAGCTTTCTTCCTAACACCTGTGCAGGGCTCTGAAATCTAGAAGAGAAGTGTGTTGAACTAAAATGGGACTCTGCATGTGCATCGTGTCTGTGCATATGGACTGTGGACGGCTCCTGGGATGGACTAGGGAGTAGCCTGGCAGGGCATTATTTGGGCTCTTCCTTCTGACATTGCCTCTGAGCTCCTTTGTGGGCGTGCAGAGGAGCTTTTCTAAACATTACCTAAACAGTATTTTCAGGTCCTGCAGGTTTTGCATGGTTAGTGTCACCAGTGTGGCAGTCCTAGCTGAGTAGAGTAGAGGATCAGATGGATGTAGAAAAATAGTTTTCCCTCTCCTGTTACTCAGACCTGCAAGACTGGCACGTGTCAGTGGTGTACTTGCATAGGCAGTGACAAATGAAAATGATAAAAGACCTTTCATTCTCTGGCATTAGCCTGGCACCTTTCACACGCAACAAAATCCTTAGAAAGCCAAACAAAATAATGTGTTTTTTTCTATACTACATATTACGATGCCTCCTGCTACTGTCTTTTCCTGACCTGAATCAAGCAGCTGAGAAGATGTTTTCTGAGTGGCTTTCTTGGAAAGAAATGTAGATGGAATGAACTTTCCAGCCATCAGGTTAAAAATTTAGAACAGCACAGCATTGAGGAAGGTATGCCAGGTAGGTAAGCTGGCTTTCTTAAAGTGCGTCAACTAAAAACAAAGCTAAAATTCTTCTGTTAAATAAGCAGAATCTTTCCTTAGTCTGGAGAGTAATGATAATTATGTTTTTTCCACCATTTTATTCTCTTTAGTTAAATTGCCAGCAAGCAGTTTATGTCTCTTTGTATTTGAATTAGGTGGCAGAGTTGTCCAGTTTGAAAATGTGACTACAATAAATCAGTTTCCTTTTAATAGCCAAGCTATGGGAGGAAAGGATTAAACTGCCACACGGAGTATTTTAAGAAGCATTTTAACCGGGCTGTAATCACATTTCATTCTTCTATCAGTTTGCATAAAATACCCAATCTAGATAGACTGCACAACTCCCTCACTGGGATTGCAATGGCAGGAGAGGGTTGTTTACAATTCCCAGTTCTAAAGCCTTCCCACTGCACAGGGGTTGACTGGTGTTTGTGGCTGTTTGCAGAATGACTCGTTAATCAAATAAAACAGACCCTGTTCCCTGCTGAATATAACAGAGGGAGGGATATAAATACCAGGGACTGTATCAAGATGGGTGGAAAATACAATGCATCTGTAATGAAAAAAACAGTAGATAAGCAGCTGTATTATACAATTCTGTAAGTACCAATGGGTTCTGGTCATAACATCAATCAAAGAGCCAAAGCTTTGGGGTTTTTATTGCTCTGACCTCGGGACGGGATTTCCTTGTAATACTGTCATGGTTTAACCCCAGCCAGCAACTAAGCCCCACACAGCCGCTCACTCACTCCACACTGGTGGGATGGGGAGAGGTTGGGAGGGTAAAAGTGAGAAAACTCGTGGGCTGATAGAAAGACAGTTTAATAGGTAAAGCAAAATCCACGTGCAGAAGCAAAGCAAAACAAGGAATTCATTCACCGCTTCCCATCGGCAGGCAGGTGTTCAGCCATCTCCAGGAAAGCAGGGCTCCACCACGCATAATGGTTACTTGGGAAGACAAACGTCATCACTCCAAACGTCCCCCCCTTCCTCCTTCTTCCCCCGGCTTTATATGCTGAGCATGACGCCACATGGTCTGGGATATCCCTTTGGTCAGTTGGGGTCAGCTGTCCCAGCTGTGTCCCCTCCCAACTTCTTGTGCACCCCCAGCCTTCTCGCTGGTGGGATGGGGTGAGAAGAAAAGGCCTTGGCTCTGTGTAAGCACTGCTCAGCAATAATGAAAACATCCCTGTGTTATTAACACTTTTGTCAGCACAAATCCAAAACATAGCCCCGTGCTAGCTACTACGAAGAAAATTAACTCTATCCCAGCCAAAACCAGCACACATGACTTTCCAGCAAGAATTCTCAACCTGTGAGTAAACAAATCTAGGACATGGCACCTTCCCATCAGTGAGTCTTGTCCCTAACCAGGATAGAAATTCCCAGGAAACCTCAAAATTTCTCATCAACCTTCCACTATGTGCTGGCTGCAGTTCCTGAGTGTTCCTTTGTGTGAGATGGACGGCCAGGACATTTTTCTTGTGATTGATCCAAGGTACTGCAACATACCTTGGTCCAATACAGTTTGAATTTGTGACCTCTGGGAGACACTGAAAAAAATAATCTGTGTCCTGCAGCATGGAGAAGTGGTGTGGGCTAGCTTCCTACACTGCAGGTGGTTAGAGGAAGGTGACAAATCCAAATCTGAAAACCTCTAAATTTTGTTTCATGCATGGCAGGAGTTCTGAGCATGTTTGTGCTTTACGTGACACTTCAAGTGTGCACTGGGGAGGCTGCTGGACTGAGCCTCTCAATGGGCACTGGTACCCTGTCACCTCATTCATGGGTCTTCACTGAGCACTGGTACGAGAGAGAGAGTGGTCCCTATAGAGGAGAGGCACACAGCTACTGCTTGCTCAAAAACAGAATTTGGCATGAAAGAGATTAGGTGCTTATAAGCAGCAGTATCTTTAGAATCAAAATTTTGGCCCCAGGTGCTAAAATTTTGCTCATGTCTTGTCTTCACACACACGGTGTTCTATGAATCTCTCTTGGAGTCCCAAATGTTGCAGTTCACAGCATAGTCTGGAGACAACACATAATAATGTAGGTGCAGGTGGGGCAGCTGTAAACAGCAAAGGTGGGAACAATTTCTCACAAAAGAAAACGTGAGCATCAGTTAATGAATGTTTGCAAAACGCTTTCAGCCCTTCAGATGATGCTATAATTAAATTGAACATCTTTGCTTATACTATAGTTGTGCTGAAAGCTAAATGAAGGAGACAGTTTTCTTTAAACAGTATCTTATTTTTTATTAGCTCATTCATTAAATCACTTTGGATTTAACAAAGGGAGTGTCAGATGGAACACAACAAAGAGAGCAGAACAACAAAAAATGAAACATGACGTGAGATCACAGAAGAGAATCAAAGTAGACAAATGCAAAAGTAAATCAAAAGAGCTTATACCAAAATTCTGGCTAAAATAATGGCACATAACGTAAGTTTGGGAATGACAACAGTTGCGGAAAAGACTCAGAGTATTATTTTGTCTTTCCGTAGATACCAACAATAATCCTGATTTAGAGAACTGTACTTCTGAATACGTCCTCTCATGCAGTGCTGTTGAGAGTCTCCCCACATTATCAGATATGATAGCAGTTTTGCAAAATTAAAATGAAGTTTAGGGGAAAGGAGTGGAAACATCAGCCAAGCGTGTAACTCAAGATCACATAAATTCTTTGCATCTGATGGCTTTTACTACCCTTCTTGCTGTACCTCTCCACTCCCAATCTAAGGTCCTGCTTTTCAAAATCTTGAATCGACCAATTCAGCCTCCCATCAGTTGGCTTCTCCACACGTTTCTCTACCTTCCCAGAACATCCCATCAAAGGTTTGCCCTGTCTTTCTGCAACATCCTTTTTCGTATCTTCAGAGTTAATTGCTCCTTACATCCAACAGGAGAAATCATTAGCTCAAATTTGGCATCCATTGAAAACAGTCAGTTGTAGACTTTGGCTGTGTTTGTATTTGCATCCACCAATTTGGAAGCTGACTTGACTGTTCCAGGCTTCATGAACTCAGTAACGTGGAGGGGAAATCTCATGAGAGCAAGGATTACTTTTCCTAACACTATATAACATCCAGATCCTTTCCTAGCTGAACAAAGACAAATTACATCCAAATAACAGAGAAACTTGCAGGTTTGTTTTTAATTTCTTTCTAATAATAGTCCTAGGCCTGGTGGCGGTGTTTCTTCAGTCCCCATAGAGTTTTACATGGTACACTTTTTGATGGATACTTTGTCAAATTTTATTGTATCCTTTCATGATTTTTATTGTATACGTTCTATACGGCTTTCAGTATGTTTTAGTTATTACTACTCTATAAAATTTGTAAGCTATGAGGTGTTTCTAACATCCCATGACAAGTTTTACGTACAATATGTGACTGCAGGTTTGATTTAATCTTTATCATATTATACTCAATCTGTAGCTTTTTTTTATTCTTATTATGCTTTTGCCATATTTTATGCCCTTACTTGTCTGTGTTTTATCTCTCGGTTCATTCAGCTTGAACATTGCTAGACCTAGGTTCTGCTCTGAGTGTGTGCCCCATGTAGGTACAGAGTAAGTCCATTGAACTATTACTTATTCAGTAGCAGCCAAATGTAGATACCTGTACTGGGCCTTAGATTCCCATTGAACTTGCATTAGTGGGCTTTAAATAATTTGAACTATGACAGAAAGAATCAACACAGCTAAAAAGAAGTCAAAAAAGACAAGAGAAAATATTATTGTGGTTTTATCTTCTTCAGATAAAATAAAATGTGGTCTTCATAGATATGTCCTACATAAGATAAAGGAGGCTATGTTTTCCTGGCATTGTATTTCCTCTGCTTTCTTGTATACATCTTCTGAATGAAACTTTTTCAAAAATTTAACATGAATGATCTAGCAACAAAGATACTACATTGGACTTGATGTAGATGTCCATCAGTAGGAATTATGCTTTCCATTTGGGTCTGAAGGGAACATATTTTCAGAAGAAGAACCCACGTATGCAGTTGCATTGCACATGATGTTTTAATATAACCAAACACAGAAAGGAGATGTATGTACACACAGAGCACTGTGCAGCTGCATAGCTGTGTGTGGGATGTGCTTACAGATGCAGGCATGCAGCTGCTTTTCCTGAAAACTTGGTCAGGCATGTGTTGCCAATTTGTGAGAAGCTGTGTAGCATCCTTTAATATCTCCCTAAGCAACTGAAGAAGAAAACTGTTCATTGCTTTCTATTTAAAAATCCATACTGAAGGAATGAGGAGCATGCCAATACAATAGACCTGGGCAAGTAAATTTTTTTTTTTTTTTTTGCTTTGGCAAAGAAGTTAAGGCCTTTTCTCCACCCCTGCCACTGTGCTGGCAGCTCACAAGTTCCCAGGTGCAGTGAAGTACTGTGGCTTCTCTCTAATTCTTTCAAAGCCAGAGAAAAACTGCAGTTCTTCCTCACATTTAGTATATATGTGTCCAACGTACTATCCCTCTCATGGCGTAGTTCTATAAAAAAGAAGTGATTTTTAAGTTAGGTTATGATATAAATGTAACTAACCATTAACCGTCAGTTTAGACATTCATTCTTCTTATAGTCAAGGTCCAATTGACTTCTTATAGTCCAAGGTCCAAGGTAAAATAAATCAGATAACACTGAATGAGATTACATTTCCTAACAAGGTAGCGGCATTTCTCAAGGCACCCCCACACAGATGCTAGGTGATACCTGCCGCACATTGGATGAAGTGCTAGAATGTCAAGTTGATGATTTTATGATGCTCTTGCTTGTGTTTTACATTTTCCTTTCCTGTTGTTTGGTGCTAACTAATGCAATTATTTCATCCACTCGAGTAAGATATTTACTGGTGTACATGATTAAATGGGCATGTAGCTCTCCACGCTGCATGCACAAATACCTGATTTGCAAGTGTAGTGTGTAACTAAGAAAATCTCAATTGATGTTCCTAATTCTAGGTGAAATGCTACTTCATTTTAAGAAGGCCAATCAGCTGATTGCATTGTGTCATCACATTTAAAATTGAAAAACCCCTGTACCATCATTTTTTCCATTCCATAAGTACTTCAACTCCACTTTTCTCATTACTCATCTCAAAGGCTCCTTGGCATTTTTATTAATGTGGTAGGACTAGAACAATTACTTGAATTTAACCTGTTTATATTATATTTTTCAAATGAACACCAGTGACACAGGGTATACACATCAAACTCAAATTAAGAAAATAAATAAGACTGGCTGACTAATTGCACTGTATTTTTACCAAAGAACTACTCTTCTTGCTTATGTTATAATGAGATTTCACAGCATATTTTGTCCCACTTTGAATCTGAGAGGGTTGGGCAAAGCATAAGGAGACGTAAGTTTCCATGATTTAGCAGACTTACGGGAAATCTAGAGTGAAGTAGGAAACACAATTGCTTATTATATTAATGATTCTATTTATATATGTTTAGATTTTTTTAAGATGCCTACAAACATAGATCAAGTAAACCAGAGTGAGTTGTCATTAGGGATTTATCCACTAGCAACTTGCAGTAATTGAAACTGGAACTCTGTAAAGAAGGAGGTGTTTGTATAAGACATTGTTTATCTTTAAAAGCTCTAAAAGTGTCAATATGTCATCATAGGATATTTCCATACTGAACTATTAACTTTTGATCAAAATGTTTTTTCATTTTGAAATGTTAATCCATTGCAGGGAAATAATTCAGGTTGAAGTCAACTTTTTGGAATAAAACATTCTCCAGTTCGGATTTTTTATTGGTTTTAGTCCCAAAATTTATGATTCTTTTCCTTAATCCAAAATCTTGAAACTTCTTGTGCAGAAAGATAACTAGTTTCTGTCCAGCTCCATTTATCACTTTCATCAAGCAAAAGCTCTGAGTTTAACATTATCTCTCTGAGTTTATGTCAAGTGCACAGCCCGGGAATTTCCGTTGATTTCTGCTTCAGGAGAAAGAAGGGATTAGAAATCTTTCATCAAAAATATCAGTCATGAATGAATCCTCCAGTACAATAAGGAATTGAGTGATTGTTTTATAACAGATTGTTCTGGGGTTTTTTTAGTTGATGTTTGGCTGCTGTTTCCTAGTTCTGCCAACTGTAAACTCATTTCTCGCATCTGAGCTATTGTGTGGGCAGGTCAGGATGAATTAGAAACAAATATAATGGGAGTCTGTGACTTGCACTTCATTCGTTATTTACAAAGGTGAGCAAAATGAATGTTATAGCCTTGAATAAGTGGAAATGCCTGCACAGGTTGTAGCCAGAGCTGAACTAAGTTGTGTACGCTTTAAGGCAAAGGCTGTAAGTATTTCACTTCTGTAAGCATGCGAAAGCCCAACTATTACCTGAAATTAGAGTTGCAAAAAACATATAAAATCCTTAGTTGGATGTGAAAAGTGCTCAGAAGCATAAGTTACACTGGTTTGGGTGCTGCCTGAGCTTGAAATTCCTTCTAGACCACATTTACATCTTTATTTACCTTTGTACATAAAGAACCCGTGTGCCTGCTCCTTTACCTGGACCTGCTCTGCCTGGCAGAGGCTTAGTTGTGCATTTTAAATGACTGTAACAGTATTCTGTGTATTAACTGTTTTATATGAGGGATTTGACTTCCTAGTTGGTGACCAGAAATGCTGAGTGTTTTGGATCGCAAGAGACGTGCTGTCTGTATTTTTTGCCCTGGCACCCTGCTCCCCCTAACAGTTTGCTGCAGGGTGGGCAGCAGCAGAGGGGAACTAGCTTTTGAGACTATGGGGATAATACAGTCTGAAAACCTTCTTAGCTCAAATGTGTAACGTTTTCCTTTCCTATGGGTTCAGAGTACCTTCTTGGGAGAATTAAAATGCATTCAGCAGGGGGGTCTCCAAAGACCTGACAAGCTGGTGACAAGGGGTGGTGTGGTGGCATTGGGAACCCAGAAGTTAGAGGAATAATGTCTTTTGACAATGCCCTGACGTGGGGATACAGGAACAGTTGTTTTTGCAGCGGCATCCGCCCTCTGGGCCCACGTGGTCAGAAGGGACTGATCTGCCTGCAGAAGACCTGGTCAGGCTTAGCTTTAGCTGGAAATACCGTAGGGTAGAAATTTCTCTGTGGAGGTTTTCCGGAGTGCTTTGCTGGAAACCGTCCATGGCACCAGTCTGCGCAGCAGCCTGAACTTAGAGCCTGAAAGAAATACTTACTTAGAGACACCCTGCGGTAGCCCTTATTGAACTCCCAGGGAAAGGGACTGCCAGGTATCGCTGAAAGGTAGAAAACTTAAGGGGTTGGGACGAATCTGTCTGCTTCTTTCCGCAGCCACATGAACCGCTGCCACTTCAGGGGAAGATTCACGTCTAGAGAAGATTGATGGGTTTGTGCAGGGTTTCCAGAGGAAGAGCAGCTTCCAAGACCACCAAAGTCTATCTGAAAGCAAACTGATATGGAAGCACCAAGCTTTATGATGCGAACCTGTGTTCCTTCTCACCCCAGCCCAAGCTTGTGAGGTGCAGTGCAGGTTGCCAGCAGTTAGTGCTTCTTGTCTCCTGCAGGGTACCAAAATGAGGGGAAACATGCTAAATTGTTGTGCAGTGTAGTTTCGGGGGGGGGCAAAGAGGGCCTGGGAAGCATTTATTTTGGAGCTTCAGGATACTATGTCTAGATTTGCAGTGCCAAGCTGGCGCCATCCAAACCTGGGCAGGAGATACTTATCAAAGAGAGAAGGATAAAATGGTTCAAAAGAAGATAGTTAAATCCTTTTGCATGAGTAGTGGGGCATCCTGAATCCTATTTCCACTATGAAAGCGGTCAGAGCTCTTGTACAAGGAATATAAAAAACTGAAAATTAAGTCAGTTTCTTTAAAATAAGTTTCTAAAATGAAACTGTATTGTTTCAAATGAGCTTTTACTGGAGGATTTTTCAGTAACGGTAGTTTTGCAAAGAATTTTCTTGCGGTTAAAGTTCTTTTTCAGATGATGAATGCTTTTGATGAGTAGTTTTTTGACTTTTGATGATTTTTCTATCCTTGCAGTTAGTATTCAATGAGTATTTCTTTGAATAAGGGATGCTGCCCAAGAATTGCAGTTAGATTGACTCTGCTTCTATTCTAAAGAATGGGAACAAGAACCCTTCAGTTAGTGAGGTACTGGACTGATTTAATTTACAGAGGGATGCTGCTTCTTTACGTATACCTGCATTTATCTTCTTCATGATAGTTTAATCTACAGGATTTTACTTTTTCACCCAAATGAAGAGGATTGGTCTGTGTACATTTCCTCATTTAAATGTTCTTTTATTGGGGATTAGCTGCCACAAAAATGCAAATATATCAGAAGGGGGGAGTCACTTCAGTAACATTTTGTTTCAATTTGCCTCGTTATTGAGACTGCCACTTGGCTACCACAGATCCAAGGTTTTGAGGAACCTGAAGTGCTTTCATATCATTTCAGTATATGACCTTCACTGGTGATGCCCTTAAAATAGTCTCCATTACTATCTGCAGCACTTAGTTGTCATAAAATAAATGAGAATCTGGCATAAAAAACCAATGGTTCCTTGCCTTTCAAAGGTCTGCTTTGCTGTGGTTTTTTTTTTCTGTTGGTTTTTTGTCCTATTTCTCTTCCATCTGAAATTAATGTTAGCCATAACGAACCTGTGGTTCAGCTGCATGTCAGCAATCAGCATGATCTGCTGCCTTTTTAATCCTTTGCTGTGATTACCTGGAGAAGCAGCTGGTTTTTTTCTCCCACCGCCCTCAGAAATTGTACCTTTGATTGGCCTCCACTCTGTTTTGCTCTGCTTCTTGTTTTCTTTCTTGTAACTTGCAAGGTGCGTTTAATTACAATGGCAAAACATGAATGCACTGAGCACTGGAAAAATTCTAACACAAAGGTGCCCTCTCATTACAGAGCTCTCATACCTGAGTAATTCTTCTAATTCCAGATGAATTATTCAAGGTCTGCCCAGCATAACAAGTGAATGTGTGATCATGAGGTTTTTCTCAAGAAGTTGGTGGCAGGTTGCGTATGAGGGATTAATGCTTTTCCTGATTAAGTTTTATCTGGAGCAAATAGACATGCCATTGAAGCTGATACGACAATGTAATGAAAGATAAACTTCATACTGAAGAGGAGATGAGGCTGGGATTTCTAACCTCTTCTTTCTTCCCCTAAGCTTCCTGGTGTTTCATTTCCTGCTGCTGTTCACCTCTGGGCACTAGCTCAATAATGCTTTTAGAAATGAATCCACACTTTTCTGTTTGAGTAAGTACAAAGAATAAGTTTCAATGTTTGTCAAATAGTGCCCCTTGAATTTAAATAGCTTCCTATAGACCTTGCAATATAACATCCTAAAGGGTGGTGGTGGTGGTTGTTGTTGTTATTTTTTTTATTAAATTAGCTGCTTGCCTTGATGATTGAATAGTTTTATGTATATAGGAATTTTTATTCTGTGCTCTAATACCGCCATGGGAATCCAACTCCCATGATGCACTGCAGAGAGCTGTCGGTCAGATTCATATTCCCCAATCGCATGACTACCTTTCACTCTTAAGTTATGTAGATCAGCCACACGTGCTGGCCTGCAAGGGACTGTGGGGCAAGAAGCTCCAAAATTGTACTTCAGAACTACAGAAAGTTCAGTTTTGAAAGAAATGTAAATTAGTGTGTTTTATTCAACAAATCTGAAATGTGAGATTTTATTTCACTGGGATCCAAATATAAGTTAGCCAGAATTGTGCCCTTTATGAACAAAACCAAGGCTTGAAACCTTTGTCCCTGGAGGAAAACAAATTAGCAAATGAGAATTTCTCTGAAGGCAGAAGAGGTCTGACTTCTGCTTCAGTCCGATAAACAGCAACTTCATTGGCTCTTGCAAGAGGCTTATGGAGATCAATGTGTTTCCATTCCCTTCTGCTGAAAAAAAACTCCATTGTGAATGCCACCAAGCCATTTGGCAACATCTGACAACACAAAAGTCTAGATTTAAACTTCCACCACAAATTTTATCTTTGCCGTTTCCCATTTAGGAGTACAATATCCACATTATGTATATTAGCTCTGACTTGTATATTTGCAAGTGTTCATTCAGTTTTGTTCCCTCTTCTTCGTTCCTCATGTAATAGCAGCCTTGGTGAGGCTGTTTTATAGAATGGAGTGCAGCCCTCTGCAGGCTGCAGCTACTGCATCCTTGCTGAATATGCACAGAATATGTCAAAAATTTGATTTCTGTATTTATATATGCCAAAGTCTCAAGTCCACACTGATAGGCATAGGGCTAGCAGCGTTGTATGGTGTTTTTCCCCTGTGTAGTCAGTGCAGTGGAACGGTCCATACTGGAGAAAATGATCCTCAAAGCACTGTATGGAGCAGGTGATTAATCAGGTCCTTGATTGGTTTTAGGTCAGAGCTGGAGTCGCTGCTGCTGTGCTGTGCAAAAGTCTGTTTCTGTTCATGGCTAAAAATAAAAACTAAAATACAAACTAAATTGGCTAAAATACAACTGACAACTTCATAGGCAGGGAAAGTTGTACAGCAGTCGGAGGGGAAGGATGGCGCCTGACTTGTAATGGAAGTCAGTAGAAAAAGCATCACCACTGTGCCACCGGGGTGTAGGCACTGGGTATTCAGAAAATGTGCTTCATCAGCATTACCTAACAATTTTCAGATTTTCTTCCAGGGAATTAATGTCATTTTAATCAGTTGAAACTTAACTGAGATTTCCATGGCCTTAAAAGTTGCATTGTTTTTGTAACAGGTAACACATTTTATTTATGATGAAATATTTAAAAGGGGTCTGCAGGAAAAATAACTGCCAGTTCTGTTTAACCTGCAGCCTATTGTGTACATTTTTTCTTTCATAAGGATTCTTTGTATTTCTTTTGAAGAGGAATTTAAAATACATAAAAGTTACTGTCCAAGGATTCAAGTGTGAAAAATTGCAATAGCTGGTCATGGTTTCTTACAATTTTTTTTTCTGAAATTTTTAATTTTCTAGACCTAAAAATGTGGTTTTAGAATGTTGGAGTTGTATGCAAATACATTATTCAGCCTATTCTTCATGAACTGGTTAGCTGTAAGAAGAAATACTACCCACATCCATGTTTGCATAAAATATGTGCATATGCAGCAGTGTAATGGCTTTAAATGCTTTCCTCATATAATTCAACTGGTTTTTGGTGGAGTCGTCAAAGATAAATTTTAACTAATATCTACAGGCAGGGCTTCAGCAAATAAAAATCTTGTGTATGTGCAGTGATAGAAAATAGAAATATAACAGCCTTATAGAAATAGTGTTACCATTTATGTGCTGATGGCCTCTATTCTGTGTAACAACTCCTTTTACAGTAGCTCCTTTGGAATTGCTCACAAAACCATGAAGTCAAGTCAAGCATTTGTGTCTGGTACCGTACCTCCCAGTTTCACTTAACAACCAGAGTAGCACATGAGTTCAAAATACCCTGATGAACAGGTTCAATTTTGCCTGTAATTTTTTTTTTTCCTATGGCAATAGTCATCAGATACTCCAAAAACCTTTTTAGCCTCTGCTATTCTGACAGGCGGGATGCCACGGGCAAGGAGACTGAGGGGTCAGTTCTCCATGCCCTGGTGGACTGGAAAGCTGGGGTTGCTGCTATATGATAATACACTGTCCTACAAATGCTTCCCTGGCGATCCTGGTCTGCACGGTGGTGTGTGAGCAGCATTCAGATTTGCCGCCATCCTGAAATGTTGTTATCTCAACACAAAATGCCAATGTAATGATGTGGAAATGTAGAATCAGGGATGCAGATCTGCAAGAAGATCTGCAAGAAGTGAGTTATGTATATATTTGTCCTGGTTTTTGGCTGGGATAGAGTTAATTTTCTTTCTAGTAGCTGGTATAGTGTTACATTTTGGATTCAGTATGAGAAGAATGTTGATAACACACTGATGTTTTCAGTTGTTGCCAAGTAATGTTTAGTCTCAAGTCAAGGATTTTTCAGCTTCTGATGCCCAGCCAGCAAGAAGGCTGGAGGGGCACAAAAAGTTGGGAGGGGACACAGCCAGGACAGCTGACCCAAATTGGCCAAAGGGATATTCCATACCTTGCGACATCCTGTCCAGTATATAAACTGGGGAGAGTTGGCCAGGGGGGGATCACTGCTTCGGAGCAATTGTATTGTTCATCACTTGTTTTGTATATTCCAATCCTTTTATTATTACTGTTGTCATTTTATTATTGTTATTATCATAATTATCATTATTATTTTCTTCCTTTCTTTTCTATTAAACTGTTCTTATCTCAACCCACAAGTTTTACCTTTTTTTTCCCCGATTCTCTCCCCCATCCCACTCGGTGGGGGGGAAGTGAGTGAGCGGCACTGTGGTGCTTAGTTGCTGGCTGGGGTTAAACCACGACAATATTACAAAGAACTGCTTCTTTTTCCAAGGAGATTTTGTTTTCATTTAGTCCCCATAATTGACTGACTGTAAGTTCCTTAACTTTTTCTCCTAATGCAGAGCTGGAATTTTTGCTGTTCATTTCGAGGTCCAGAGTGGAAATCTTCAGCATAGCTATTGGAAAGTTACAAAATAAGTGCTTCTCATAGTAAAAGGGAAAGAGAGAAGGATATAGGTTTTTAATTGACATTTTGTTCTGAAATTCCCTTCTCCTTTCACAGAAAGCATCATCCCCCAAAGCTTTTCATACAATAGTTACCCCTTATTTGTAGGTGCAAATCTGTAAAATATCAGCAGTGTTCCAGTTATGCTCCAATCTAGCAAAATTGTATTCTTAGGTCTTCAGGCTAAAACCAGGTCTTAAGATGTGTGAAAGATCCATGAGCAGAGGGTTTAGACTATGAATCTCAGAAGAAGGGTATGCTAAAAAGGGAATCATATGCCTCCTGAGCTGCCAGATAACTGATTCTCTCTTAGCGAGGCAGATGTTTTCCTCATATATAAAAATTAAGAATTGTAGGCAGTTCACAAGTAGTGTCACTGCTAATGGGAGGACTGAACTGATAGATTTGCAAGGAAAGATTAAAGAAAGTTATATCCAGCCCAGCTAAGTAACAGAAAGTTTCATCAATAATTGAAAGGTGTCAGCCCCAAAGTGAGTGTATTTGGAACTGCAAAAGGAAAAATAACTAGGAATGACATAAGAAAGTTATTTTTTAAAAAAATTTAGTAAAAATAAATACGTTGAATAGCAATGAAAACTGTCAGACGAGGGATTAGCTCCATAAAGAGAGTGATTACAAGCATGACAATTGCAACTTAGACTTGCTCCATGGATTTGAATTCTCTAGATTTGTAAATGGATAGGACAAAAATGCTAAAAAGGTTATCTTTTATTGCATGGAGCAATCATATGTTGAAGGTAGATGGCTGGGATGATCCCTTCTGGCTCTTCAATCTCTTTCCTGCCCCATGTACTTTAACTGAGGCTCACTGTGATCTTATCTATGAAAAGTAATATCTTTGTGGGAACCTGAACTGTGATATTATCATGTCTGCTCTATGGATCTTATATATACCACTTAATCATAGATATTATTGACAGTAAGTGCTTTTACCACTTCTATATATTCTCACTGTGAGTTGTTTTACAGCGAGGCAGGCAAATCAAGAGAATTTTTCCTGACCAGCTGAGCAGCTGATAAGTCTCTTTACAAGCACTTATGTGAATTCAATGCACTAGGATGTTAAAAGGGTGGGTTAGGACAAAAGCGAGTGTCAAAACATAACCCACTGCTCTTACCACCACCTCAAAGGTTATCTCCCCCGCTTGTAGAATTACTCATCTTTTGAACCCCACTTTTTCTTAATTCCTTTGTTTGGAAAGTCCATCTGATCCTTTTCAGGATTCATTTCCCCTCTTCTGATCTTCTGCTTTTGTCTCCTGTTTCCCTCCCTTGCTGTCTGCACATCATGATACTTTTTCAGTCTGAGTCATTATCCTTTTAAACGCTCCTAGGAGGGGCTTTTTTCTCAGTCATGCTATCTATTTCTTAGCCAAGTGGTGCCTGCAGGAAGATCAGAATAACCCAAGCTAGGAAGACCTCTGTGAGTTGCAGTGCCTATAAGACAAGCATACAAGTTGTATTGTTTGTTAACAGTGAGTTCACTTCTATCCCTTATTGCCTGGCCATTTAGATAGACCTAAACCTCCACTGGGAGGCAAAGAAAAATCATTCTTGGCCATTTTCAGAGCCTGAAGATTAAAACTGACCCAGCCCTGCATTTGTCTGTGTATGTCTTTTGAAAAGAATTTTCTTTATCCTGCCAATCATGCGGAGTCCACAGATAATATGGCTCCCTTTCTGCTCCAAAATCTGCACAAATCCTCCCCATACCATGCCTATGAATGGAAATAGGAAATATTCCCTTTCTAGGCCTGCAGTGTGTAATTCAGATTCATTATGCATGAAAAGGAATGTGTCCCAAATGCAATTGTTCCTTCTGCACTACATCTCATGAGCAAGCAGCCGGTGTGGCTTGCTTCGGTAACTTTTATATGTAAGCAGTCTTTAAAAACATAATCTACATTGTCAAAGCCTAATCTAAATGATGTACTGACATTGCTTCTATTGATAAGCTTGCTTCTGAATAAATGTTTAAACTTTGTATACATCCCATATATTTAAATGAAAAGAGAAGTCTGGATTTGTTTCAAATGTGAATGGATAGTAAAATGTTACTTTAAAATCTTTTTAATATAACGAGTTGGTTTGGATTTATCTTAGTCAAACAGTTAAAATGGCTTACATGATCTTGCTGTACAAAAGTCTGAAGATATGTGAAAACCCTTCATGCTGAGAAAAATAATCCCCAAAAATCTGGTTGGCATGATCTTGCCCACAATCATGCACAGAGACCAGAAGACAAATGGGTGTTCATGACGTCTATGGCAACATAAAATGACTGAAATGTCAACCGGCTTGAACGGTGGTCTTCCATCTGGATAGCCATGCCTACCCTACCATGCTCTCCCAATGTGAATGCCTACCTTCCCTCTAAATACTGGTGTTTTTTACAACTCAACAAAAAAACTTAGTGGGGATTTTGGGGTGGAATTTAGCGTTGACGGTGGGAGCCTGATGTTTCCTTTGTTCCCTGAAGAGGGGCAGTACAGGTTTCCTGCACGGCACTGTTTCACTGACAGCACTTTGCTCTCAGATATGTTTCTTCCGTTTCTGCTCAGGTGCTTGGCCAAAGCACAGCGTGGCACCGGTCACAGTGCACTTTTTGGGCTGACAGCTGTTGGGCACCCAAGCTTCACTGTCTTTAAAGAACAGACTGTGCTGAAACCGCTACATTTTTAGGTGCGCTGACCTCCTTTTGGACTTGACAGTCCGTAGTCTGAGCTCTTCCTCTGTTTACCGCAGGTGAAATACGGGAACTATGCCTTTGTATGGGATGCAGCAGTACTGGAGTATGTGGCCATCAATGATGCAGACTGCTCTTTTTACACGGTTGGGAACACTGTGGCGGACAGAGGATATGGGATCGCACTGCAGCACGGCAGCCCCTACCGAGATGTTTTCTCACAAAGGTAAGGGTTTAGAGAAGGAGGAGGAGTTCCTAATGGAAGGTCTCTCTCAGCTCTGGACCCTCCTTTTAATCTAGTTTTCTGTGAAGGGAAAACATCTTGTGCTTGCAAGGCACTTCATTTCTTACATTGGCATTCATTTCCTCGGAGACGCAGGATTACTCTCTTTTCTAGAAACTGTATTAAAAGTACTTTATGTTGTTCTTATTTGAATTGTTCTTGTTTCTTTCGGAAAACATTATTGACATAGGCTGAACTTCATTAGCAGGAAAATGAGGAAATTGTTGATTCCTTTGTTGTAGAGGGACAGCATAACTCAACCCTTCCTGTTACAGAAGCCTTTTCTTAAAGTAAAAAATGTAAACTTGGACACTGATGGGAAAACTGAAGGGGATGAACATGAACATTTGATGTTTCAGTGAAAAGGCCCCTATTAGTACTCAAAAGCTTAGGTGCTTATCCCAGTACTAATCGATCTCTTGGGCTATAAAAGTGAGACCTCTGGAGACGCTTCTGGTATTGTGTTTCTACTAGGATCAGATATACTAAATTAATTGTATGAATTGTGCCTTTAGAGTATTTGTACTTCAGTCTAGTATTGATTCCTAAATCAGGATGTGTGTGAAATGTGAAAAACAACCAAACATTTAAAAAGTGTAATATTTGTGGTCTGGCTTTTAGGAGATGTGTGCTAATCTCATGATTCTTTTTCATTCTGAACCTATTCTCTCACCCCAGTTTCTAATGGTTTGTGTTATATGCATGTAACAAAATTTTACAGTTGCTGTGGTGGAATATTTTTTTGTGTGGTTGCCATAATGAACGTGAACCATTATGGCATATGAATGTGCTTCATTCAGGCTACTTCCTTTGCCTTCAGTCCATAGAATGAGAGGCAGGGGAAAAAAGCAGTCAGTAAGTAACAATATGCAGATTCAGAGAAATCGCTGTCTGCTCACACATGCTGCAGGAACAGAGAAGACTTGAATTCTTTGAATCTGTTCTATATTGGGGGTGATTTGGCTGAATTTTGTGCTGACATAGCAGTAACGTGATAAAAAAGTTCACAGGATCAATGAAAAATTTAATTTCAATGAAATATATATATGCTTTATATACTATAATTAGCATTATAGGCAATTATTTACTGAAAACTTAAGTACTTCAATATTCCAGCCATGACCAGGCTGGCTCTGCAATGTTCAGGGTCTTCATGCAAAAGGAAAGAGTAAAATTTCTTCCTGTAATCTTTCAAAGAAATGCTTCCAGCTCTTGGAGATCTCAGGTGCTAGTCAAGGTGTTAAGTCATCCTCTTCAGAGCATTACCGATGTAAGCTTGAGTACAAAAATTTGAAGACACAAGGAAGTTTCATAGGCTGTGCCTTTATTACTAAATACAGTGAACCTGCCAAGTGGCGTGGCATAGCTCGGCTCATGCCTGCACAGATGAGCATTCTTCATCCCTGCCTCCACCGCTCTCCAAGTCAAGGTGGATGTATCCAAACCAGCCCTTAGAGACTGCTTCTGACATCATTTATATACTTGTTACAGTTCTGGGTACATGGGGGAAATGGTCACAGCTGGTTCTGGTAAGCAATTATCTTCTTTGTCACAGTATTCAGTACCTGGAGAGGCTAGGTTACATCTTCTTCTGATACACTGCCTTTAGTGACTTCTGGATCACTGGTCTGTGCAGGCCTGACATTTCCAAGTGCAATTTTATTTTGTAACAAAATTTCAGCATTTCTGTGTATTGTTGTATCTTGAAGCTGTAGGAAAGCAGAAAGAAGCGTAAAAATTTGCACATATATAGTTTTTATCTGAGGATCTTTGAAGCAATATTTAAATATTAACATCTCTCAGTGGAAAGTAAATGCCATTTCCATTTAATGCTTAGGGAATCCATAGCATAAGGAGACTTAAATGGATTCCCAAGGTTAGATGTTTTTCCCTGGTGGAATCAGGGATCATAGGCACTCAGATTTCCTCATTTTCCATTTCCTGCTATAGCTATCAGAGTTCAGGTGGATGAAGAAAGGGATTATTTATGAGATATTGGGCCACAGGAGGGTCTGCATGGATACGCAAAACTTAGCACTGATGAGAAAGTAACTCATTACATTATCAAGAGTAATGGTTGAACAGAGAAATTGGAATTTGCTTGGAGTGATGCTACCTACTGAAGAATTTAGAGAGCCTGAGATATATATACTGAAAAAGTGTGTGCTGCCCCTTAAATTTTTATTTCTGTATTATGAAAGCATATTATTCTGCACTTCTAATTATGTCCATAAATATAAATTTACAGTTTGAAGCTGTGAAACACCATATAAGAAACAAACACATGAAAGACAAAGCATGCTTACAAGGTAGCTTACAAGGTTTTGTTCTAAAAACCCTTCAGTACTGTTCCTTGTGATTACTTCCATGTAGTTTTCACAAATCATCCTTACTTTTCTCCCTAATAAAAAGGCTGAACAACCTTCAGCTGCTGCAGCCTGCGTGCTAAATAGAGAGGGAAATAGATTTCACTGTATAGGATTAGCGAATGTTCACATGAATATTTCACATTCTTTAATGCAGTAGGGAACTGCTTTGAAATATATTGGCATTTCTTGATCTTTCTCCAAATAAATATATTTATGTGAAAATACAGGGCTTCTCTTTTACGAAATTTCATATAAGCCCGTAAGATGCACAGTGTTAAATCCCTAGGGTGCAGCTGTAAAAGGTCTGGCAAGCTTCCAGGAGATTTTGGTCTCAGTGCAGGAAGCACGGGCACGAGTTTAAGGCTTTTCATTACCATTCAGGCAATTTCCAGAGAACCAGGAAAACAGATGGAGAGGTATAAACACCCACCCTTTCTCACCAATGCTATGGGCTTGAATTGCAGTCAAGATAACACTGTGGTAAAGTTTAGGCATTTGGGATTTCCAAAAACACTCTGTTTGGGATGTCTGCTATGTTGTTCTCCTGGGGATTAACACATGCAAAATACTGTGGCCTTTGGGGACTGCAACGATATTCGCCTGCTCTGTGAAGTACTCCACTCTCTACCGGAGTTTAGCCATTAGTTAGGCTACTTAAGAAAGGCATTAAACCTGCGATCAGTTTGAAGTGCTGAGGTGCCATCAAAAGACATCCAGGGCCTTGCAAAATTTAAATTCCCTGATGTCGTTTCCTCCTGTAGCTGATCGTGATGGCATGCCTCTTTAGACCGCAGGCAGTTTGTGAGGTGCTAAAAAGAAGCCTGAAACAATTGAGAACATCATGAGAACCAAAGCCGCACTGATGTTCCTAGTTGTCGTGTACCTGCGTTTGGGATGTGGGACCGCAGCTGATGACCAGCTGGTTATCTGGTACCCACCACACTGAAGAAGCGTACAAGCTGCAGTGCCCTGAGCATGGTGCGGAGCCGGTGCTGACAGCTGCCCTGCTCCCAGCCTCAAACTGCTGCTGCCAGCTAGTGCCGACATATTTGCATGGGATGCGGTCCTACCAGTACGGAATGAGCCTCCAGTTACCAAGGAACCAGAAAGTGAAACGCTTATATTAGGGTGCAGCTAAATTAACACAAAAGGTTCAATATATACTTGATTTTAAATTGATGCAAGGAATGTGCTGCCACTGAAGTACACTTGCACTGATTCATACTGTGTTTATAATTTTACAAGTGTAAGGTGGTGCCTATACCTGTTAGAGAAAAGAGTGACTGCTGCCACATATTTGGACAGATGCAATTTAAAATCAGAATTATTCTCACAAATGCAAGTTTGGATATAGTGAAATATTAGTGAAGAGTGTGGCAAAATGCACGTCCCTTAGAAACTCCATGCACATTTGCTGGGCTTTTAAAAAATTAATTCCAGCCACACCACAGAAGATGAAACCCCGTTCAGGATTATTCTTTCCAGACTCAAGGAAATTTAACATTTTGGGTATGAACAAAATGGTTTTGATGAGAAAAGTTATAGCGGTAGTTCATAGTGCAATATCAATAAGCCTTCAAAAAAGCATTTTGTGCAGGTACGGTTTAATGAAGGAGAAGGGTAACCAGCTGAAAGCCCTGTAAAGAAACTGGTCTTTGAGACCTTTCTTTTTTTCATGCAGAAAATCTCTTCTGGGCCAAAACAAAGGCATGTGCAGCAGTGAGTGGTCTGACTGCAGAATGAGATTGGCTTTTTGCTGTATTGGGATGGCAAAGTAGCCAGCTAGGGTCCCACACGGCACCTGTGACCAGTCTCTGCCTAACACTCTCTCTGAAAACAGATGCTTCAAGTCCATCCTGAGAATAGGTGTGTGGCTGTAGCACAAATGTTACCCAGATTTTTTTTTCTGTATTATTTGAATGATGGACCTGTCATAGCATCCTGATGACTTCATTCACGTGCTGCAGATCTTAACAAATACATCTGGCCATGCCATTAAGCAGCCAGCTGATATGCTCAGGTACATTGCTGTTCCCTTACCTCTGCCAGTAAGACTTAACCTTCTGAGCACCAGCAGCCTCCAGGCAGCGTGTCAGTTTTCTCTCTATATATTTTTCTTTCAAGGTAATGACAGAACTGATAATAAGAACTGCCAAATTTCCTAGGAGAGTTTGAAGAGGATGTGTCATTTGGTTCATGAGGAACTGTGTGCTGACACTAAATTTGACACCTGTTAAGAAGTCTTTTCAGCCCTAAACTTTAAAACTTCCATTGGACCCCTGGGAGGTATAAATATAATTGTAAACTCTTCTCAGAGTATTTCGGAGGATGTCTGTGCTTCCTACAGTGCAGCAGCAATAGCTTAGGTGCTGCACTGGTGGCTGGCTTTCAGTGAGTGTCAAGGAGGGGGAGGTAGCAAAGCTCTCAGATCCCACTCACATCCCCGCTTCCTCTGTTGGCTGACTCTCTTCTTTGGCACTGCAGTCCTGGCCACAAGGCACGTTAGAGGCCTAGGGAATGGAAGCACTAATTTCATACTCATCAGAGGCCAGAAGCCAGCTTTTCACTTAAGTAACTAGAAGCTGTCAACACCCAGTACCGCTGAAAAATCAAGCCATAGTTGTTTTGCATTCCTCATATCCCAAGAGCATCCATGTATGTTCTGCCCTAAAGAATTCACTTTTCAATAAAAGGAAACAGTGACAATAGGTTAAAAAGGCAAGATTGCCCTCAGAGCCCGCAGTGTGGGACTCTTGCTTGTTGTTCATCAGCTGTGTTTCCCCAAATGGCACTCACCCCAGCAAGCACAAGCGTACAGACACTTAAAGTTGTCTGTGTGTGCCAAAAGAAGAAGCAGCAGTTGCATACCTCCAAGTGGTCATCTGTGAGAGGTGGGGTATGGGATGGCGTAATGTATGGAAAGTACAACTATCATATAGCTTCTGCAGAAACCTCAGATTGAATTTGGCATAAATCACAAAAGGTCACAAAGAATTTGTATTGCTGCTAGAGAAGCCAGTCACTTCTTTCTGTCCTGGGGGAGGAAAGAAATGGAGGCTTAGAATGATTTCCTCATGGCAAGCCTAAAGACACCTCACTAGCAGCAAGTGTTGCACTTTCAGATGTCCAAAACTTTGGAGGCAGAGAAGAGAGCCATCATGTAGTGTTTCAGGCTCCCCCTTAGCAAATCATTAGCGATATGCTTTAAATAAATAGTATGGATTTTCTCTTGTCCTTTTTTAATCTCATCCGCAAAACCTTGAGTTTTAGAAAGTTGCTGCCCTGAGTCATAAATATGTGTTCTTCCTGCCTCCTCGCTATTAATTCTCTCTCCTTAGATTTTCATTCTGTGTCTTAGAGGTCACTGATGTCCAAAGACTGCAGTGCAAGGAAAATTACTTCCTTCCTAACTACCTTGATTTCTTTTTTGGAGTCCTTGGGACTATGTACCCCTTTCTTTGAGGAGATCCTGCCCCCCTCTTTTTTTTTTTTTTTTTTTTTTTTTTTTTTTAATATGGAAACCGAAGAGAGTGTCCCTTACTCTCTGATTTATCTTTTGCCAGCTAAGGGGAAAACAAGAGCTTTGGATTACATCCTAACACTGCAGAGGACAGACTATAATGATCTAATTGGATTTTTCATGATTAAATACAGTGATCATCTGCAGAATTGTGGATACCTTAGTAAGCGCTCAGCTTTGCTTTGCCTCGTTTACTTGCTTAGAATTGAAATGCTATTCTGAGATGTATATATAACATTCTGAAAAATACAGCAGAGAAACTAGTAAAATCCTCACCCAAAGAACTTTTTTCTTATTATTCCAGAAAATTAGAAAACTCTGCAAATTAGGAGAATTATTGGACTTGAAGCAAACTCCTGAATTTAAATAGAAGACTTTAATTCTTAGAACCTCCCCTTAGATCATGTCACAAGTTCATATAACTGAAATTACATTAGTGAGAGGAAAAAAAATCAAAATTAATTCCAGATTTCTGTGCAATCTGACATGAGAATCCAGTCTTAATTGATTCAGATATAGTCACTGTTAATAAAAGCCTTACCTTCAGAGTAGCACATAGTAACAAGATAGTTTCTCAGATAACCAGGATACTAAATAAAAAACCCTGTAGTAACACACCAATGTAATATTTCTTGACCATCCAAAATAACACAGTCTATCCTTATGTTTTACTGTCTACATTAGACTCGTGGGGTGAAACTGGGAATTGCACCAGGCCCTAGGTCTCAAAACACATCCACCTTCCTTTTTCCTGACCCAGGTCCTCCAAGATAAACTGCATTTGGCCTTCACGCTGGGAAACTCACCTTGTGGAAGGGCTGTTCAGACAGACAGCCGCCTGCCCCAGCAGAGCTGTAGGGTGGTCGCGTTCTGCACAGTTCACTCCCGGGCTACCAAATCCAGGCTGGAAACCTGTAACCTCAAACAGATTATAAGAAAAGATGTAGCTTCATTCTGATTTTAAAAAATGGCATCCATCCCTTCCTATAAAGTCCTAGCAGAAGGCTTTTGTCCCACCACTATTCTCTCCTTTTTTCTACCAAGTCCACAAGAGTCTTCTGTAATCCTGTATGAGCACATTGCTAATAGCTTTCCCTAAGGACCAGATGATCCGACGTCGTCCCTTTGCATCCTACTCCACTAACTGCCTAATGCAGAGCTGCAGGTTTTGAAGATTCCGGCACTGTCATCAGAAGTGTTTCCTGGCTTTATCACCTGTTTGCATCTCACTTGCAAGCTGGGGCTGCTGGCTGTAGGACCACAGAGAAGCTGTGGCTCCCACATATCACATTGTGAGAACAGGAAAAATGGTTTTATTGATTCCTGATGGTGTGCATCTGGCGCTTGCAGGTCTCACAATAAATTCATGATTAGAAGTTGAAAACGATGGAGACACCTACAGAAACACAGACTTTAGCAACTTTTTAATCTGCTGTAATATTAACTGATGAGGTGGTTTAAAAGATTCTGCAGCAGATCTGAAGTTTATGACATGCACATGATGGAAAATTAATTAATGAAAACATATAAAGACAGCAATCAGATTAGTGGGGTTTTAAATATACCGTAATATTAATTGATGGAGTAAGTTAAAGGATCCTGAAGTAGCAGCACTGGGGTGAAGCACAAGAAAGAAAATCATAAGGGAAAGGCGTTAGAACTTCTTGCATTCATACAGCATAGAGCTATGAGAATCAGAGAGCTGCCTGCTGGCTTTGTCAGGGGAAGGCACCTCTGCATCCAAACGATGCTGTGGTGAAGGAGTTGCTGCACATTGGAAGAGAGGTGCCATGAAAAAGACAGCTTCATGCCTTCTCTTTTTCTTAATCAATGCTCACTTTCAGAAAGAGCACTGCATTCAAAGTTTCAGACAGGCAAGCTAGGTAAGCTGTTTATGCATATTAATTCCCCATCATTATCCATGCACCACCCCAGAGAAAACAGTCTAATTGTAATGTGTTAAATTGCCAGTAGATATCACTTTGCAAGCTATTTCTTACTACTTTCTATCCACTTCTGTAGCCTTAGGCACCTCAGAGTTGGTGTGTAAAATGACCAGATATTACCCAGCGACGTGTGTGCAGTACAGTCAGTGGAAGCAGTGTTGCTCATCAAACTATATGGAAGGAACATTTATTGTAAGCTGAGTTGTTCATGTGTTTTATAGAGTAAGTGCATGGCTGCAGAATTTGAAACTGCTTGCTAAAAGTAAAACTAAAAGAAGTCTCAGCAAGTGGCTTCCCTCCAAGAACTTGCCTTTTTATTAATTCCTGAAGAAGAGATTAGGTTTACAGTTAATGCACACTTTCTTGTAGTACATTTTTCTGGCTACCTTCTCTTACGTTTGTGTGTATCAGTCTTCAGAGGAACAGGTTTAACTACTCACTCCAACTCAGTTGGGCAGCAGTGTTGCCTTTAGAGTGGGGTGGAAAATTAGTGCAAAGCTTTCCCTGGAAACAGGAAGGATTCAGTAATGCAGCTGTCTTGATAACAGAACCATAATAACCACAAGTGAGGGTTTAGCTCGCCTACGCCATATCAGCGCTACCTGCCAGAGGTTCCTGACTCTTGACCTAAGTTGCTCTAAATACTCATCAACCTATTTCAGTTAAAGTGAGCAAGAGTAGCAAAACAGGAGAGAATAGAGCCTTCCTAACCCATTTTGTTGGCTTAAAAGGTAATTAACCTTTAGCTGGACAATAAAGCTAGTCTATAGCTGGACCTTAAAGCTAGTCTTCGGCTGGTCCTGTTTTCCAGATAAAAATGAAAGGCTTTTGCCTGAAAATAAAGCTTGTTTTCAAAGCTGAAATATGCTCTGGTAAATAATGAACTTGATGGTATGACAACTGGAGGGATTTTTCCATACCTGAGCTAAGAATTTTGCTTCCGTCCATGGAACAGCTGCAACAGGGCCTACCTCAGCCTGCAGAGATTTCCCCTGCCATAAAATGCCTATCTGCTGTTTGTCACCCACCCTTAAATCATCGGTAGGCGAAGAAAGGTGCTAGCCTTGCTTGATGACTTCAGTCAAGTTCAGGGGTAGGGAAAGGAAAAAAGGGTATGTGGAAAGTCTCCAGAATATACAGCCAAGGAAGAGTGGTAGCACGGTTTGTAGCAGAGGTGTCTTCCCTTGCTGAAATGGGATGTGAGGAAGAAGAAAGCTGGTTGCAGGAACAGAGGGAATGAGAGGAGAGGCACTGAGAAGAGGGAAGAGCTGGGTGCTTGTGAATTATTATGGGGGGTGAGTAAATGGAGCCATCCTTACTGCTCAGCTCCATGCAGGGAGGAGATTAGCAAAGTGAGAAATGTAAGGAAACTACCGAGAGAAGCTTTCTGCTGTGTCTCAGAGCAAGCCTGTGGGGTAGGCTGCTCCCTGAAGCAATCAGGTGCAAACTGGGAGGAGCAGTTGGATAGTGTCCCCAGCAGGGTCACCAGTATGTCTGAGCTTGGTGGTTAGAGAGGGTTGGATTAGTTGGAAGGTGAAGATGGGGTAGTGAAGCCCTTACTCTCTGAATGTATGGGACCTCAGTAGCCTTGAGGAAAAAATGCTCTGGGGATGAGGTACCGTGAGGTCTTACGGACCTCTGCCCAAATCCCAAAGACGACTTGGTGGTGGCAAGGAAACCAAGGCAGTAAGCCGCAGAGGCATGTGTCAAGATTTTTGTCTGTCATGGTAACATGTAAACAGTAACTGGCTTTGGAAAACTTCTGTGCTGTGTGTTTCAGTTACCACGTAGCCCGGCTGGGCTGCACCGCGTACCAGAGCCCCCAAAGGTCTGAGTCATGGGAAGCGGGCACATAGGCACCTGGAGCACACATCCAGCTGTCCTGCTGCTGCAGGCGTTACAAAGCCTCTGCCCAACCCAGGCAGAGAAATAGCACTGCTGCAGCTTTTACTGGCACAAGCACAATGAGGAGCACGAGGTTGTAGCACATCGAAACCCAGGCACAGGCAGCAGGTGTGCTTAACTAGGCTCTGCTGGTCTGATCCAAATTTCCCTTGAAATACTTCACAGACTTAGTCCCTAGCATTGGCCTGGTTCAGAACAGGCTCCCAAACAAGCACACTTTGGCTCTGTAGTTTTTTGCAGGGTCAAAACAGATAGAGGCATTTGCTAACGTGAACCAGTTGGATATGCTGGGGTCTCTTGTTTGCACAATGCGTTTTACACGCCGCTTTAGTGCCAGTTGGTTAGGTTAGCCCAAAATAAAGCAGTGCCCTGATCCCAGCCGTCATAGCTTTGATGACTTTTCTGCTCAAGTCCTTTCCATACCCAAGTTTTGTACTTACACGACTTCTTTCTGCTTTATGACTGAGTGCAAGCAGAAAAAAAGGATGATGTGACCAAGGAGAAGCTGTGCTTGCCACTTTATTCATAAAACACTTTTGCAAAGTGCATTTAGTAATTTGCCATTGTAACCACCTGCACGTAGAGCTTTCAATGCAGTGCTCTGACACTGTATTTAGTTCATACTTTGACTGCTCCGCTAAAACTTCCATTTGTATGCATTTATTCTGCTTCACACATTATGTTATCAGTCACTTTCAATATTTCAAAGTCACAGCAGTCTTTTTCTGACATACATTTGTCAGAATGAACTGCCTTGATTGCTGTTATTACTGACTGCAGTTCCTGACTAAGGGAAAAGTCATATATAGAACCAGAATATTGAAATTGCTCAATAAACCAATAGGTAAAACAGAATAAAATTAGAGCAAATGAACAGAAATAGATGCTTTAAATGACCAGCCAAAAAAAAAATAAAAAAGAGAGGTGGGCAAGGCAGGATTTGTAATCCCATACAACAGAAAATCAGGAAAAATCTAATTTTTTAAGTTCATATACAAGGTATTGAAAATGTTCTTTGCTGCTGCCTGGTAGTGAGTCAGTAAAGTGTGTCATGTTTGGACCATCTCTTAATCAAATACTTTATCATAGTCCTTTAATAATCACTCTCAGTAGAAAGATTTTTAATAATCAGTCCATTATAGTCACAGCACAATATTCCAAGGGGTTTTGGCCTAGCCCGAGAGGATGCTTACACTCCTGATTAAGTCCTAGTGGTAGTAATTTATCATGGCACATGAGCACATCTCTCTCTTGCATGTGCTTAATAGCATGCAGGGGCTTTGCTAGTTCACTCTAAAAGCCGTTACAGTATAGGACTGAACCCTGGGGAGGAAGCACACTTATTTGGAAAGGTCATGATGCTTTTATGCTTATTGTAATTAAAAAAATAATTTTTTCCCTTATATTTGCTAGTGTTGTCTTCAGCTGAAAGAATAGTATAACAACAGGCGAATTTCCAAAGCAGTGAAGAAAAGCTGCCACTTAATTACCTGGCTTTATACAGCTATATACTACAGCTGCTCCCACCAAAGCAGAAAGGTTTCAACTAGTAACAAGCATGAAGGGGCAAAAAAACTTTATTGGCTGCGGTTTCATAGGTGGGATGCCTAAACACGACCAAAGAGATTATCAGTGTCTCCAAAGATACCAGGTTTCTACAGAAAGCCCATAAGAGAGGTAAGCTGTTGTTTTGGGTTTGTTTCATTTTTTAATTAAAAAAAACAAACAAACTCCATTACAGTAATATTTGGAGAGAAAAGTAGCAGAGTAGTAAGCACAGATTTGCAGCCTTGAGAGCAGGGATTAGAAGTTCCTGGCCCAGGACTGATTTTTTTGTCTTTGCTTGGGGTATTCCTGGAGCAGCATGTGAGAGGAAGCATGTAGAACCTAGCCTTGAGTTAGATGAGAATTATGCACTCTATTTTTATATCATTTGGTTGTATTAATTTCCTTGGGTTTGGGGGACTTTAGCTAATTAGGAATGGATCTTCAGATCATGGAATGACACCAGATTTATACTGGTTTAGCTGATGGGAGGATTTAATCCTATAAATATGTCTTTGGCATAATTTAGATGTAAGGCTCAAGATTAGCATCCCCATGAAACAGGAAATTTATGTTCATTTCTTTTTCTGCCTGTGAAGTGCTATGCAAAGCTACAGAAAGGTGTCAGCTCTGACAGTCACGCTTGTGCAGCCATCAGGGCTTTCAAAAAACCATTGGGGTTCACTTGCAGCATCAAATTTCCCTGCATTCTTCCACCATTTTATATAAAACTGGAGGAAAGCATAAAATCCATAGAAAAAAAGCCATTGAAAATGAAGCATGGTTAAAACCCAGAGGAAGTGACGGTTAGTTGATCTTCATGTCCCTCTTAAATTAGAAACACCTAAAATGCTCATTTTTAATTTTTTAAAGAGTAGCAATCTTGCTTCCAGTTAAATATATAAGGCTTCTTGAAAACAAGGGCTTTTAGAAAGAACTACTGACAGGTGTTTAACCCAAGAACAAATATATCCATGGCTGTGTAAGTAAGTTGCTGTGCTGGCAGCAGCATTTATATTTTGTTCTCACCCTCAAAATGAAATGTTTGTGAGCATAGCTGGGCCAGCAGCTGAGAGCACAGGAATAATGCATAGCAATACCCTCTCCTTCTGCTTTACAAGTGAAGGGCCTGTCACTCCAACTTGCAGTGGGAAACTAAGCTCGGGGGAATGAACAACACATCTAAGGTAGCCCCACAAATCACTTGGCCAAAGCCATCACTTCTCCCACCACCCTTTTTCTGCCCATTTTCCCAGCTTTTCCTTCTTTATTCGTAGCGCAGGCCACATGGCTTAACTGTTTACTTGCTCTGAGGCCTTATTTTTTTGTAGAAGGAATCCAGGGTGGGTTTGGCATTGGGGTTTTTTTAAGGGCTGAAGTTAGGAGAAGCAGCCTCTCTGCTTCCACCGAGAGCTGCAATAGCTGAGATTAAGGGAGGCTGCAGGCTGCGAAGCCAACACAGCCACAGGCTGCGCGTGGGCACAGCATCCTTCCTCTCCCTCCTGCTGGCTTTATTTCAAATTACCTGGTGCCCTGGCATCACCAGCTGTTTCCTTTTTTCTGCCCAAAGCACTTTCCTACCGCTGCTTCAGTTAACACGGACCCTTTTAGCTGCTTCAGTGCTGTGTAGAAACGTGTTCTCCCTTGTGCTGCCAAGCAGGGGTGGTGGTCTGCGGTGGGACCCCGTGGGTGAAGCCCTGGGTGGGTGCAGGGGAGCAGTGCCCAGCATGGCTAGACAAGGTCTGGGTCTGGGAGGTGCAGAGAGGGCTGTGAACGCTTGCCCCCTTGGAGTGGTGGTCTCAAAACCTCCTCAAAAACAAAACTGGTGTTTGGGAGCAGTACTGTTGTTCATTGTGAAGGAGAGAGGACTTTTTTACTCTACTTTTTTTTTTTTTCCCCCCAGTTTCTCGGAAGTGTGAGTGGTTTGTCTGTTCATTGGGCTGAACTGTCATCTTTTTGCCTGTGTTTGAAATAAAGCCTGGGTAAGTGACTGTCACTGGGAGACTTCTGTCCCAGGCTGGCAGGACTGGGAGCATACCATGTTGTGCTCCTTTCAGCCTATTGCAATTCAAGATGATTCCCACAGTGAATTGACATTTCAGGTTCAATTCTGAAGATTTGCTTGCTCACAGAGAAGCTCTCTCATCCCCCACAGGCACTTGCATACATGCTAGTATCTTTTTCCAAACTGAGGAAAAAGTAGGGATGCCAGCCCTTCATCTTGGTTAGGCAACGATAAGCTCCTTGCTAAAATTTTTAAATGTTACAGCCCTTTAGAACACTAATATACATCTAGCTGATCCTTTACAGCTGGAATTATCGCAGGGCTGAATCTTAATAGTAATGGTGCAGGTTATCTCTGTGTAAATAGCGCAGTATCTTTATTCAGCAGGAGGAATGCTGCAGGTCTGCACTGATATATTAATCTGGATAAACAGGATAGTTTATTCCTATCTGGAGGCAACTTAAAGTTCAGTTTGCAGTGCTTGCAGGTAAAACTGATGATTTACTGTTCGTGGATATGGCAATACACCTGGTGTGCTGCCTACAAACCAAAGGCTTTTTCTCTGTAGGCCTGATGCTGGACTTCAGGAGCCTTTCGCAATACTGCCAGCGCTAATCTAAACATTGCATCTGGGCAAGAAAGTTCCTTATTTCTGTCTGCTGTTCTTTTCGCCAGTCTGCATCGCTTCCATTTGGGATGTTAGTGGTGCTTGCCTTGAGTCATAGTGCTTTGACGGCAGGGTTGCAGGAAGCTTTCTTGGCAACATTTGCTTTTCTGGCTGGAGGTTTATTACCCACACTGAAGTTGAGCTTTGATCTTTCAGAGAAATTTCAGCGAAGTTTTTGGACTTGGTTTTAATGAAATGGAGTAATTTGTGGTTGAAGGAGGAAATAGTATGATATTCAGGGATTATTTTTTAACTCAAAATAAGGAACAAATTATGAAATTATGAGATGATTGCTCAAGTCTGCTTGTCAATCAGAACTGCTGCTCTTAGCTGACCATTTCTCCTGCGTTACCCTGTCTGCTCCACGATAACACTGTAGTTAGCTAAATTAGCTAGTATTAGCTAGATACTTAAATGTCATTAGAAACTCTTAAACTGAAATCTTTGTTAAAGTTGAAAGTAGAAGCCCATTATTTGATAGAAAGAAATAGAAAAGAATGCTTATAATAATTCCAGAATCAGTCATCATAAAATGGGGAAAGTCTGAATTAAGGTTCCACATCAAAGAAACCTGAAGGTAAGGGATGCAATTAATTCAGTCAGCCAGCTCCAAATCAGCCCTATAATGATGCCATGCAGTTAACCTATGCTTATAATTAAGGCTTTTCCTGAATTATTAGAACTTGAGTAGATAAAAACAAGTGTGCTCATTTCTTTTCTTTTCAATTTTGTAAGAACATGTTAGATTTTTGTCTTCAGATGATTCCTTTGTGGAAGGGATGGGAAGAGCGGTAAGCTGAAATCTTAGGAAGTTGAAAATGCAAGGGAGGAGGGTGCCTAATCCTGATTTGTGCTCTGAAAATCCTCCACCAACTTTTCCTGCATCAGTGCGAGATCCTTTGTGGACCAGGATGCTGGAGTAGGTGTTGTAATGGCCTTTCCAGCCCTAGTGTCTGCAAATCTGTTCACTTCATTTTAAACTGCTCTTCCCCTGCCATCAGCCTGCTGCCTTTCTCCTCCAAGCTTATAGTTTGCTCCTTTGCAGCATCTCTCCGTCCTATACAGGGCACTTAGGTCACCCTCAACAGTATATGTGAATGCTCCAGCCTGGGACATGGATAGCCCTTGGACACCCAGGGAATCCTCCAGATTGCTCACTGTCCATACCATGAACCCACAACTAACTTCCCATGTTCTGTTCCACTTCATTACACTGCTTATTGAATTTTGCTGGTGGTATTGTTTTTCATACTCTTGGGACCAGCATCAGTTGTCATGGCAATTACTGTCAGATGGTTGCAACTTGTATGCTTGGAGGAGGGTAGGAAAGCTGATGGCCAGAAGAAGTAGCAGTTCAAAGAAGCGTAAAATATCGGTTACTAATACTGCTTAGTGAGCAAAATGTTTGGGGCTGTAGCGGTTGGTAGATCATTTGATGTGAATCAATATCCTGTGTCTTTCACGTGACCTCCTAGATGAGTATTATTGGGTTTTAATAATCGAGATGACATTTGAAACAATTGATAAAAGAAACAGGTCATTCTCTATGAAGTCATTCTTCGGATTGCTATAGTACTCGCACATCTGCCCATCCTGCATGTGGTTTGTCCATTTTCTAGTAGGAAATAATTTACGAAGAAGCCCCAAGTCATGTTTGAAAAAACATGGACTCTCATTAATGTTCTTTAGCCTCTCCACAATGCTGAGCCCCAGCTTCCCTGATGCTCTAGGGAAGAGAGACTACAGAAGTGGAGACTGGCCCCACATCTTGCATCATGTGACCATGTTACATTGTGGATGGGGCCCACAGGCTGTTATTTCCATCTCAGTGCTTTTGAACATTGGGCCTGCCTATTGACACTTCTAACATGGGTGGCTTGATCTGGTTATATTTTTTATGAAGCGGAGGCAGACCTAAGTCTGAAAATATCTTTGCATAAGCTTGAAGAAGATCCACATGTGGTTAACAGCATGCCATTACTGCTAATTGAATTATGGATTATTTTTACCAGATGATGTCGTGGTTTAACCCCAGCCAGCAACTAAGCACCACGCAGCCGCTCACTCACTTCCCCCCTCACCCAGTGGGATGGGGGAGAAAATCGGGAAAAGAAGTAAAACTCGTGGGTTGGGATAAGAATGGTTTAATAGAACAGAAAAGAAGAAACTAATAATCATAACACTAATAAAATGACAACAGTAATAATAAAATGATTAGCATATACAAGCGATGCACAATGCAATTGATCACCACCTGCCGATCAATGCCCACTTAGTCCCTGAGCAGTGATCCCTCCTGCCCCACTCCCCTAGTTTATATACTGGACATGACATCACATGGTATGGAACATCCCTTTGGCCAGTTTGGGTCAGCTGCCCTGGCTGTGTCCCCTCCCAACTTCTTGTGCCCCTCCAGCCTTCTTGCTGGCTGGGCATCAGGAGCTGAAAAATCCTTGACTTCGTCTAGACAACACTTGGCAACAACTGAAAACATCAGTGTGTTATCAACATTCTTCTCATACTGAATCCAAGACATAACACTGTACCAGCTACTAGGATGAAAATTAACTCTATCCCAGCTGAAACCAGGACAGATGATAAACACATAATAGAAGGCTTCATACCCTCAACTACTAAACCTCTCCACCCAATAAATTTCCCCCCTGGGAATTTTGTCTGTATTGACTGAGGAATTTGAAATCCTTGTAAATAGACATAAATTGATAGACAAAATGCAAGATAAAGAAGATTGTGTAAACATGCCAGGTGTTCATAAGAGTAATCTATCAATGCTCTTTTCAGTAAGATGACAGAAAAAATTAGTAGAGTGGGGCCATGAAGCAGTATTACAATATATACCTATTCAAATATGGGCTCCCGGGATCTTCTTTTCTTAAAATAAAACGACCCTTTCCATGCAAAACAAGTCTGGGAAGGGGGAGGAGTGTGTATTTAATTTATTCCGTCCACAGCCCCGTAGACAGGATCAAACTCATTTCTTTCAAAATTTGGAGAAAATGCTTCACAGCCCTTTAAGTCAGGTACACCTAATAGGACAAAATTATGTCTCTGGCACATCTTGGTAAGAATTTGTTATTTTGCTGAGCAACTTGACACAAACGGAGATGTTTTGAAATATCCCAGGCTGCTTGATGGTCGGTTTATGTTTAGACAAAGAAAAGAAGGATCTTTAGCTTATTTATTGGCAAAAGTCTGGGCAAGAGTTGTCTACCTCTCTATTGAGAGTCTGGCTTTCATAATGGAGGGAAAAGAGGAGTCTTTGCACACAGTTTGTCACATATGTGTTTCAGCTTTGCTGCAGGAAGGCTCTGTCACATGCCTGCTGAAGTCGCACAACCCCCTTTCCAGTGGCCTTCTTAACCACATGCCTTGGAAAACAGCAAAGGTTTTTGCCACATGTTCATTAGCGTTTTAAAACTTATCAACACGGGATGTATCAATTGATCTTGTGCTGGAGGCTGCATTTCTTGGTGATTCGCCCTTTTGTAATGAACCCCTCTAAAGGAAAAAATGGGCTAATAATACTCATTTCACCAGGGTCTCTGGGGAATGGAAGCAGGTTTCTTGTCACATTTGAGCTGACGGTTTTCTGATTGATGGCATTTAGGGGAAGTTGAAAGAGGATTAAAGCCTCATGATGCTGGTTTATTTCAAGAACATGACATGTTCAATATGATAATAAAGTGGGAATTTTTCTTCTGTGGCTTTTATGGGCTTGGGGTTGTTTAGGATGAAATTATAGATAAAGCAATAGCTGAAGTCAACTGTACATGTTTCTGAGGCAGTTGGATGCAAGGTGACAGAAGCCATTATAAAACCCTTGGCAGTCATTTGCTACAGAGAACTTGACAGCAAAGGCAAAAGGAAACTAATACTGTAATGATTCATTTCATGTGGGTGGCCAAAACTTTTAACAGTGTTGGAAGGCATTTTGCCATAACATGCTTTAATTTCATAGTTGTGCTGACATTGTATATCGAGGATTATTATCAGCAAAAGGCACTAGAGACAGTGGTTTGAGATTACAGATATTTAGACAGCTGGTAAAGTGAGAGTTAATCTTATATTCCATTGTGGACATTTAATGAGTGAGAAGAAAGAAAGTGCTTCCCAGTATCATGTGTTAGCACAAAGTGACATGTGTAAAATCCTAGCGGAAAGGAGGCGTGGTTCCTGAACCATCAATCCATCAAACACTGGGATTTGACCTCCAGCTCACAAGTATATGTGTTTTACCCATTAATAATAAAGCCAGAGTAATAGTGTTACAAGCCCTCAGCACTAAAAGTGGATTCCTGTAAATAAATGTCTGCTAGACCAGGAAGTCTTAAGTGTATTTTTAATAAGGAAACCTTAACTTTTGAGTAGAGTCTTCAGGGTCTCACCAGAGTGAAGTTATCATTACTAATATCCCCTGCAGCGCTCTGAAATAACTTTGCATTTACTTAGCTATTTATATGCTCACTTACAAGAATATTTTAAGTAAGCTCGGTTGGCATTAATGAAGTTAATGGTTCATTACTATTATACAGACATTTTTATTTAGAAAGACCACTTACTCTAGGCCATTGAAAGCTAAACTGTTTTCAAAAGCCAGCTATTGGCAGCTGTGTACTGCCTATGGGTCTCTAGAGGTTACTTTACCTTAGGTGCTCCAAATTGCCTCTGATGTGGTCTTTGGGTAGAGATCCCTCTCACGTTTTGGCTGTACAGGGAGCTAGGTTTGGGCTTGGCAGCTGGGCAAGCCGGGTGCCCCACACTGGGTTTCCCAGACAGGCCCGCAGAGGGGGAGCACCAAGGGGCACTGGCAGGAGGAGGGCAGAGCAGAGGAGGGGAGGAGCGGTGAGATGAGAGGTCTGGTGTCCTTCACCCACCACGTGTCTCCCTTACCGTTGGGGGAACACCAATGGGGCATGCCAAAACCCATTACTGTTGCGCTGGGGTGCTTGGTTTAGATCTGCAGTCCAAGCTATTAATTTGTCTGATAGAAGACCCAAGTGACAAAGCTACAGGCAATTTGCTTTATTGCTGTTATATGACCGTAAGAATCAAAGGGATCTGCTGGGTCACCGAATCCATTATCCTGCTATGATAGGCAAGCACACCATATGAGTCCTTTCATAACTTCATCAAGCCCCATCTCATTACCAGTCTGGGGGATTTTTGTTCACTTGAGTGTTTCGCCCTGGGACATCTGTTGTTTTTCTGGTGCTGTCCCTGCTGAGAAGCGTTTCCTCCTTCATGTTACTCCCAGGGCATTCTCTACAGTCCGGATTTCTTCATAGCCAGTGTGTAACTGTTGCTTTTGTTAACATTGGCTTTTCCCTCATATTGCTTTTCTCTGTCACTGTTTCTGCCTTCACCCACTCTCGGTTCTCCTTGTTTTCATGCACATCGGAAAGGCTTTTATTCTCCTGAGATAAGGTCTCTGTTCTCCTGTTCATCCTTGTATCTCTTATCTGCACCAGTTCTGGTTTCTTGAAGGTGGGTAAGGGCAGTTGTGCAGTGTGTCGGATGCAATTGCGCCTGTACCTTCCACAATTTAAATCAGAAATACCTTGCTCGGCGTATTCTGGCACAGCATTTGCCCGTTTTACAACTTCATCATGCTGGTGGTTGTTAGTCACTATTATACTGCAACCTTTGTTGTCCTCATTCATGTCCAAGAGATTAATTCCTAGCTGGTACAGTATATATCTTTCCTTATCAGCTGTGCACTCCAACCCTCAACATGGTAAATAATTTTTACTGAAACTTCAGTAAAAGTGATAAATATAGGAGGCACAAGTATAGGGGTGTTGGGTTGTTTTGGTTTTTTTTACTCTGAAACTGAAGATGGCCTTTGGTAGAAAAACCCAATCATGTAGTTAAGTAACAGTGTAGTAATACCAGTTTGTTCATTTGTGTAGGAAAAGGCCTGATGTGAATGTATTACTGTAGTTCAGCAAAAAAAAACTTTATTTGGTTATTCAATTTTTTTAAAAAAGCAAGCTCAATTCCATTCACTTTTCTCACACCCACATTCCTTCAGCATAAAGAGAATGGTAGCACAGAAGAAAAAGCCATTGTTGTAAACTAAAGCTTACAGTTCTTCCAAGCAAGCTTCTATTCTTTGCAAACCTAGAGAATAATAAATGTAGATTACATCAGAGATGTAGCTGATGATAATAACACAGCGTTTGGTCTCTGATTATTCATTGTAGTAGGACGATTACAGGAATCTTGAATTTTTCTATAGTGCCATTGAGATTTACTACACTTCATTGCAAAAAAAATGCAGAACGCCCTTGGTAAAAGTAGAACAAAGTCTATTTTTCTCTTTTTTGTATAGTCGGAGGTAGTATTCATGATTGCCACCAAGAGCCTGGTTTCATGTAAGAGCTGCGAGATGAAAAACATAAATTGCCTCAGTGGTCTTCACCTAGGTCCTGAATCTTTTAACAAAGCCAGGCTTGCTTTTGAGTCTCCAGCAAAAGCCAGGCCCCGGTGCGTTTCCCATGGATTGAAATTTTATTGTGAGCATTTTGCACTAGAACTACTGTTGTCTCTGCTTGATAGATAAATTCATTGTGCTTTCTGATGGATTTTTACATGTTAAATAACATAAAATACTGTTGTTATTTGACAGGGATGGGCTATTGGAAAGTAATAAATGGAGTCAAACAGAGACACTTTCTTCCCTAAATGCTTTCTTTGGATCAACAACTGCATGTTTTCATTCCAATAATTGGAAGTTTTCAATGCAGGTATACTGCTATATCTGTAGGAGAGATTTGATCTGTGGTCATTGAGACATAGTTCATTTTTGGCTAGTACTAGTAAAAATAATTGCAATGTCAGTTCTGTACTTGAATTACTTGTGATAGATATACTTCTGGATTAGGCAGTCTGCACTCTGAAATAATGAGAAATGTCAGGGTTTGGTTAAAAAATGCGCAGTGAAATATCTCTGCAGGTTATTATCACTTTGAGGGATTGTGGTTCCTCTCCATTATTCCCTCCACTATTGTTGAATTGTCCAATTTAAGTGAATAACAGTGCATTCTTTCTAGAAACTGTTGGTGGGAGCCAAGGAAATAAAACGTAATAGAGGGATCTATAACCTAAAGGGTACCTGTATATAACAGCCATTGGCAAAGTTGGGAGACAATAGCCAGGAATCAAATTCACCAAATGGAGAGCATATTTTGTTTTGTTTTTCAAAAGTCTGAGCTACATATACGGAGCAATGCAGTCCTACTAGAAAATGCTTGCTTTTGTACAGTCCCTGCCAATATTGTTAACACAGGAGTCTCAAAGGTTTGGATGCCTTCTGCCTTCATTAAAACTCATAAAGCTGCTATTTAAATCTTTTATAATCATGCATGAGTAACCATGGAAAGCATTTAACTCCATGCACTGTCACATTTTTAAAAAGGAGAGCTGTATTTTAATTTTTCAGAATTCACAGTTTTCCATATGTCCTGCAAAATCAGCTTTTAATTTCTACCCCTTTTTAAAAAGAGTACATTAAAGCATCACCTTCCAGACTGACTGGATAAAAGGCAGGGATAATTCAGAATTTTGCAAGTCTTTTCTCACTAATTCTCAATCATTGACTAGATCCTTGAGGATCGGCTTGTTGCATCAAACTTTGGTGGTTTTTGTCTGTGCAATTTGTAACTGAAGCAACTACATATTTGCTGAAGTTGATACTTGCCTTTGACAGCCACTTTTTTAGTAAGTATAAATATGTACAAATTTCATTTTTGGTTAGTGGTATGCAGGCTCTGATCATCTTACAACTAGAACTTTTGTATATGTCAGCCTGCACAGAAAGTGTTTGTAAAAAACATTGTTCACTGGATTGTTTATTCCTTCAAGATTTCTTGCCATTTGGCACAGATCTGTCCCAGCATGCCGAGCATCCTTTCTGTGGGGAGAAAAGAGTCAGGCTCTGCAAAAAGTCCCTGTTGGGAAAGTAGACCAAAGAAATGCTGTACTACCATGAGGGATCTCTGGAGCTCTTCTTCTGTCTCAGCAGTATCTCGGAGATTCCTTCGCTTGCCCTGGTTTTGCAAGGTCTGTTTGGGCTGAATTACTCACATGACCCAGTGGAAATACAAAACACGTAGCTTTACAGGCTTCAACAGCTTTAGGCCAGTTCTGATTACATATTTCAATGAAGCATAATAGGGAGCTTAAAGAAAGCAAACTCTGTGTTTAACGATAGCTATCCTGTGTGCTATGGAACTTGTTAAAATACCCTAAGCAATTAAATCACTATGCAGAGTTGCCAGATTTCATTGCTTAGGTCCCAGCTGCCACTGTGGCCCATGAAGGCAGTGTATTTCTAAATTAAGAACAACCTTCTTTTCTCTCTTTTACGTGTAAGACAGGCCAAACTGTCATGCTTAATTCATCTTTAATGAAAATGTATTTATTTGTTTTTGTTTTGTAAGTGAATTTAGGATTTGGTCTGTGTAGGGAGAAGAAAGGAAATCAACACCTTTTTTCTGGGCTAAGATCTTCTTGTGCTGTGTGCCAAGTCTTATTATGAAGCAATTTTTTGATGGCCATGTTTCAAAGCTTTGTATAACAGAGATTATAATAAAAAATGTTCCAAGGGTCTACATCCGTAACAGTACTGGGTGTCGCTGTTGTACAGAATTTCATTTTCTCTCATCATATTGCGTATTACCACAGTATGTTTTGTCTGTCTTTTTGAGTTACACAAACAAATTCCAGAGTAGCTGGACTATGCTAGCATGATGAGATGAACATGAAATGTCATCCACCACCTTAAATACTCTGCATTGCCTTTTTCTTATTATTCCTTACAGGTAGTGCTGCTGCTCTGTTAAATAGGTTTTCATTCATTCCCAGTCCTTTTCATTCTACTTTACTTAATGATCCATGTCAGCAAGTGGATCCCAGTTTAGAACAAAACAAAATAAAATTTATTTTCCCAGTTGTATTAAATTTATTTTACAACATAAAAGCTACCAGTTTGATTCTTAGCTAGAGTGGCAACGGCTGCACTGGTACTTGGGTAGAGCCATGGCAGCTGAGACCCTCTAAGACAAGGCAAGGGTGCAGGTTAGCAGGTTTGCATGCTTTCACCCCTGCAAGAAAGAGGCCAGGAAAATTCCCCTGGCATGCTTTCTCCCACGCTGCCCTGACTGGGGCAGAGGCGGTTCTGCAAATTGAAGAAAACCCTCCCCTTAACACAGGAACAGGAGCTGGAGATGGAAAAGGCTTGTTAGGTCACTCAGTTCATTTCCCTGACAAAGCAGATCTGTCCTCTGCCTTTCCCGGTATCTGGCCTCCGCATTTCCCTGTGCTTCTGCTGTCCTGGTTTTTTTTCAAAGTTGAAAGAATCGAGTATTTTATCTAGTTGTTAAGAAGAAAAACCTTATTCTATTGTGGCACTCCTGTCTTTCTTGCTACAGGAAATATTATATTATTGGTTTGCCCAAGTTTCAGTGCTTCGTACTCCATAATGGTAGTCTTTTAGGCAACCGCTATCTAATTTATATTACATGAGAACTATCCATTTGTATGGTGCCCATCACTGTGGTGTCTGAGCAACAAAGTGACAGCTTTCTTTTCCTTCCTGCATGCACAATGGGTTGGCATGTTTTATGATTGTCGGCTGTATTCTTAATACTTATGCTTTTGTGTGCAGATGTGTTTGTTTAAATGAGTTGCAGCACTTTAGAGAGCTTGCTGATTTTAGCCTGTGTCAGCATTGTCAGGTGTGAGATAAGACAGGCTTTTCTATCATTTCCCAAATTCCCAGCTTTTTAAAAAAAGCGAATGAGGAACAACTAACCAACCGATGCAAAAGCTACTGGGTGCTGTGGTTACAGACAAACCCAGCCTTTCCACATCTGTGACTGGTGCAACTCGCCCAGCATGGTCTGCCAGCAGTTTTGTAGCCTGCAACTGCTCCTCAGTCTCGTCTGCGTGAGATTGCAGCAAGAGCAAAGCACCCACGAGCCGGAGTGTTCGTACCCTGGAGGCCCCGTAATTTAGGGTTTGTGATGGGCTAACGTTGCTTTGCCTCTGTCCCTGCTTTCCTCTTCCCAGATCAAGGCTCCTCAGCCAGCAGCAGCACAGGGCAGAGCTGATTGTTGCAGCGTTTATACCTCTGTCCTTTCTGCTAGTGGTTAATAGGAACACCTCGCATTGCTAATGTTCCTCTTACTGTAGTTTAAATGTGTTGCCTTGCTTCAGCTTTAATCTCCCCACTGTTGAAAACCATCCCCAATTAGGGCAGAAGATCCTTCCAACCTACTGAGGTTTGTTGGCAAAATGTTTACTGTCAATGTGCAGCCTCCTTTGGCTCAAAAAGTACATAACACACAAAAATGTCATCTCTGATTCCCTACAAAACATCTGTTTTCTCTGAGAAGTTAATTACTGATTTCGAACCAGCTGAAATGAGGCCTAATGATGGCCTTCTCTTAATTTTTGACAAGTGATGGCTTGATTGGAACTAACTTTACGTAGCTTCAAATGTGAAATTTAGTTGTGAGATATTTCCATTTCCTCAATTCCTCCAAAGACGGTGCCAGAGACCAGTTTATTTTCTGGACCTTTAACAACACAGAGATTGCAAAACTGGAGCAATGCAAAAGGAGGTATTTTGAAAACTCTCAGCAGATGATGCTCGAGTCTGCAGCTGAAGCAGCAGTAGCTAACCCGCAGACCTAGCATCCAAGTAATAGCAAGGCAAGAAAAGTGGGCCTGACACGTGGCAGGGCTGAAGAAGGCAGCAGGCAGGAGTGACACTGATGGGAACCTGAGGTTGCATATATTAGCTAAGCCAAGCTTTCAAGGAGGTTTCTTCTGTTGTTGTTGCTATTAAGATGACTGAGCAAGGGAAATGGGTGAGTCATTACGAGGTCACTTTTCTTGCCCCGGTGCCTGGATGATGGATGTGTGGATGGCTGCTTGAATTTGGAAATATTTCGCCCCAGCAGGCACACTTACACCTCCCCGTGCTCACCAAGTCATCTTCGGCTGAGCAGGGATTTATTCTGCCTCATTCAGCACATCCCTGCAGTGCCCTGGTCTCACCTCTCTCTAGCCCCGCTTGCCGGTAGCTGCACTAGCTGGCTGCAGCCACCATCCCTTTCTGGGGGGAGGCATGTGGAGCTGAGCCTGTGTTCCTTCTCTCCTCCCTAGTTTTGGGGAAATTAGTGCGTGCAGCCTTGTTTTCACAGTTGCACCCCTGCCCAGTTCAGCGCTGCTGCCGCACAGTGAAGCGTTCTATAGGCTTGTCCATTATCAGCAACAGGAGCTGTTTTCTGTTTTAAAGGGAGATTTTAGATATTTCAGTTATTTCCTGGACATAGCAAATATTTCTAGCTGTTCATCCATGAAGCCATCAGTTAGGCTATTACTTCTTTTTCTTGCCTTCAGCCTCTTGGTAGAAGGGTTCCTTTTTATTTTGTCTTTATTTTCCTTATTTTTTGTTTTACACGACTTTAATACTTGATTAAATTAAACATCCGTTGTCCCACCAAAGTTCTTCAAACCCAACAGGATTAGGCCTTTGGTGAGTTATTACAGAGGCAAAGCCTCTACCTCAGAGTAAGTGATTTCCTGCCTTTCTATGTCTTCCTCCCAGAAACAATGAAAAAAGCCACAAGAGACAGGAATAATGCAGTCTTATTTAGTGAGCATCGAATGTAGAGTCTGTGTTATTTACACTCTATCATATTAAACTGAACTGAATGTTTGCTTGACATCTACCTTTGTGTACCAGGCCTTATTCTAATGGCAGAAAGCAAATAAAAAAAACCCTGGAAATTAGAAGAGCAGCGACTACAAAGTGGTTGGATGTAGGCAGTAGTGCTTGTCCAGATCCTGCTTTTCTTCACCAAAAGTCTGGCAGTGGCTTTGCATTGAGCTCTTGCAACACACGTTTTGGTTTGAGTAAGAAATCTCTAATTAGTGTAAACTTCAGCTCTTCACCATCCCAAAACTGTAGATCCCCTTGGATTCAAAATGCATGCTCTTCCTCCTCACCTGATCTCTATAGCTGGGTTTTCCATCATCTACCCAACATCTGCCAGTGGACAAAAAATCATTTCTTCCTGAAGTTTCCCAGCAGGTTGTTCTTCTCTTCTGCCAGGAGTGTCCCTGCCCGTACTGCCTCACTTGAGGAGATTGCTTACCTGTAAAGTCAAGTTGATGAAGTACCTCATGACAAGCTATGATTAGTCTTTCCTCCTCTGCTTTACTACCCCAGCCTGCCACCCAGCCGCAGTTCCTCAAGCAGATTTTTGATGGCCATTGCTGTGACTGCTCTCCCAGGCTGGAGAAGGAGCCGTCAGAACCCAAATGATCGGGGAAGCAGAGAGCTTTTCATGCCTCATAGCTTTATAGGGGGCCATTTGAAGTAATTTGAAGAGGAACTGGGGAAGAGGAGCAGTGAAGGGGGCAGAGAGATGTTAGAGAATCCTATATGTTTACCCTTCTTTTCTGGCTCAAACAAGAAGGTGAGGTATTTGATCATATCAGGTTGCATTTAAATCAGAAGATTATTGTTAAATCTTTTTGTGACTGATGCCACCAGGGAAGCATATATTTAATGTACTATGGGATTCTGATTCTTAATGTAATTTTACAATTTCACTGATTTTCCCTTTCATTTCAAAGGCTTGCTGTCTGTCTTTCCACTGGGTGTTTACGTAATGCTTGAAATTTTGACAAGCCCTTGCAAATTTGATCCATGAAGACATATTCTCTTCCCCATCAGCAAACACAGCTGTTGGCTGCTAACTAGGAAGGCTCTACCATAGATAAATCTGCAGGTTTCCCCCCCGTTGTCTCCTGCACGAAGGTCTCTGCTGAGAAACATCACTCACCTCTAAATCAAAACTGACCACTCTCCCTAACGACCATGGATGGAGCCCGCTTCAGCTTTACATCTCCCTTGTTGCCCACGGAGGCAGAGATTTCTGGATGCCTCCACGTGTCCCTGCACGCTGATGAGCACACAGCATCTGCATTGCAGTCCCTTCATCCCCGGGACGCTGCAGATCCCTGCAGTCCCTGCTGGGTGAGCAGCGGTGGGTCGCTACCCTGGAGGGCGGGAGCAGGACATCCATGCAGGCTTTCCACCTGTGAAGGAGCCACCAGCTCCAGGGGTGGCTTTTTGGACTGGGCCCTTTTCGATGTCCCTCCTGCACTGGCAGGGTGTTCCCAGGTGGGAGCCCACCACAAGTTCCCTCCTGCTCTCCTGTTATTTAACTGCTCTTTTCTTCTTCCCTTTTCTGCACCTTCAAGATGCTTTTATGATTTCGGAGAGGTGGGACAGGGAGAAGGAAGCAGTGATCGAACTCCAGGCAGACCCTGCACAACTTGGGCTGTTTCTCCTGGTTTCATCAGCCGTGTGGCTGCTCACGTGTCTCTACCCTGCTGCCTCCCTGCTTGAAACGGTTTGATATTTTCTCGTCTGGCCCAAGGGCTTTCTCTTTGTAATTCGCTTTTCACTTCAAACCTCGTGAAGGATAGACAGCATGCCTCTGAGCTCAGACTGAATGGTGCGCAAGGCTTTGAATATCTAACAAGCAGCTGGCTGCAGCTCTGAATATGATCTAATAGGGAGAAACATGCCCAACAAACTCCTGCCACATTCTCTTGAAGCAGGAGAGATTTGTACGTACATGCTTTTGCTGAAAGACTATATTATGCAGAACATGCAAAGTATCAACTGCTATCCATTTTTAGAGCCATTGTTAAACAGAAAATTTGCATCGTGGAGGAGACAGTGGGAGATTTCTCCCTCTCCCCTCCCTTCCGTCCCCTGGTACAGTGTCTTTATTCTGTTTTCTCTAGTTGTCTTTGTCTTACTGGCGTACTGGTCTTCTAACCATCCTTTGTTTCATTTATATTGAAATCAGCTGGCAGAAGACAAAGTTCACAGTGTATATTTAGAGCCCGTGTTTTTGAGACTGTTAATTATTATTTTCCTCCATCTTTCCCGAGAAGCTGCTAGTGATTTGTTTTCAGGTTCATTTTGTGAGTGTTTACTGTCATTTACTCTGAACTGTGGTCTTTTCCTTTCTCTGCCTGTCCCTCAAAATGTTGACCACATGCTGGCTCTGCTTTGCATTTCTGTATCTGAGTTTGTATTTTAATATTCATTAGGTATTTGTACTGACAGCCCATCAATACATTAAATTAGTATATATGCAGCTAACAAGTATGGTGCATGCTTAACTGACTTATAACAACATTAAAACAGACAGACACAACAGATTGTCTCAGCAGGGTTTAATAAACTGTACTTATCCACATTCCCTCTGAAAAACAGACACACAACTGCAGTGTACAGTGCTCCCTCACATAAGAGCATAGACAGTAAAGGTGCTAAGCTAAACATGTTTTGTTCTTCTAATGAAAAAACTAAACTTTCTTCCATCATAGATAGCTCATTCTGTGGCATCTATTCTTTTAAACAATTAGGCTTTCGGTTATAAAGTACCGTGCATTTTAATTCCAGAAAATATTTAATGAACATCAAATAATACTGGAGTTGGTAAAAGGCATGCACAGTTATGCATTACTCTACTCATGCAATGCTTTGAAGGTATTGAGACCTCTGCAAGAAATTAGTATCGTCATTAGAATATCAATTTTTTTCTGCTAATTAATGCTAATGTGATTAGAGTGGAAGCTTTTTTGGATAAGAGGTATTATCTCTTCTCTATGTGAGTGAGAAAGTAGCTCTTCTAAAACAGGCAGAAGAAAGCAGGCAGAAAATTACAGCAGGTGAGAGAAGAAGAGAGCTTCTCAGTTTGTTACTTTGCAAATGTGACTGTCTCCCATCCAGAAGTTTCCAGAAGAAATCTCCTGCCTTGCCTCTCGGAGAGAGCACAGACCCCCTGTTGCATTACGTGCATCAGAAGTGTCTTTTTAATCATTTTAATATAAAAGGTAATACATGTGTAAATCTAGTCCTTATATATCCTGTTTCTCTGTACTCACAATTTTTGTGATTAAAAAGGCACAAAAGTGCTATGCTAGACAATAGGCACTTAAAAAACCTGAGTGGAAAGGGGTTTTGAAATTAAGTATTTATCTAATCATTTTCAGCTTTGTCCTGAAACATGTGCTTGTGTAATTAACTTTGCTGATGTGAATCATCCTTTAACTCCAGTGGAGTTACTAAAGAAGCCTCTTCAGGCCATTAGAAGTGCTGACACTCCCATCAGTTTAAACCACGGTGGTCCCTCTCCAAGCACTTCATTTACATCAGGCTCATGACCCGAGCGTGAGCACAGGCACTGCCATGTCGGGAAGTGCTTGGGAAGAGTTTTGCAAAAAGCGTAGGGCTTGAGACAATCCCCTAACCAGCACTGCCCTTCACATTGCTTTTGATGGCCCATCAGTCAGCTCCAGCCACCAAGGAACGCAGACCAAATAAGCAGGGCAGTACACTGCCAGAGGGAAGCCAGGGTTAATGTACTTACACACAGGAGAATAAGCATGGGGAGCATTTAAATATGGTCCATGTAGCAACAGTCTCTAGACAGCAAAGGTACTCGGGTGCTAGAGCTGTCGGCATGCTCCATGAGACCATGTGGAGTCCTCCCGGTAATTGGGAGATTCCTTAGCAACGTGTTTAAACATCGGATTTAAAATAATTTTTTTTTTTTTTTTTTTTTTTTAATCTTTTTGTCTGTCGTGATTTCGGTTTGAGCCCAGCCGGTAACAAAGCACCACAAAGCCCCTGGGAATGAGGAGAAAATCCAAAGGCAGGCTCGTGGGTCGAGACAAGGACTGGGAGGGATCACTCCCCACTTTTGGTCATGAGCAAAAGACAGGCTCAACTTGGGGAAGAAACAAAATCAATTTAATTTACTACAACTCCAATCAAAACAAGGATATTAGGAAGGGAAACCAAACACCACAACACCCCACCACCACCCCTCCTGCCTTCCCGGCTCAGCTCCATTCCCGGTTCTCTCTCCCTCCTCCCCCCGGCG
>VYZV01002484.1:12668-58469 GCA_013401275.1 Pandion haliaetus | reverse complement strand
GGTTCCCCTTCTTCAATCTGTTCTCCCAGAGGCGCTCCCACCGTCACTGATGGGCTCGGCCTGGGCCAGAGGCGGGTCTGACTCTTTGGAGCCGGGGGAGCTTCCAGCAGCTTCTCACAGGAGCCACCTCTGCAGCCCCCTCCCCCACTACCAAAGAAAACGGCGCCACACAAACCCATAACATTGTCTTCATTTGTTCTCTGTGTATCTATTTGTGGTGGAGAGTTGTTAGCTTGTTCATTGTTTAAAATATTCAAACTTGTTTAACTTTTCTCTCCATTAATAAACGCTATAAAGCATCTGAGAAACTGGCACTGGATGCAGCAGCAGTACATCAGCAATGTCAGTGACTCTAACATCAGATTTTGCTCATTTTCATAAGGAGGGAAAAATCAGCAGAAGCAGTGTTTGAGCTGTTCTTGCCCAGGTAATGCCGCTATGATCAGTTTGAGGCATCTTCTCTCACAGAGAGAGTGAAAAGCCACTCTTTAGAAATCACAGGTAATTTCTCACGGCCTTGACCAGACTTTATATTCTGGAAAGACAGGGGCCTTTCCTTGCATTTACATTTATTTACTGTTTTTTAAAAGGAGACGAGAATTGATTCTCAGTGTTAACTTTCTCCCCAGACTTGTTTCTTTGGGGCCTCCCCCTAGACCTGCACCATCTTTCTTTTCCAGGCCACATCCAGCCTTGCTGACACCCAAAGCCAGAGCTGTGGAGGTGAGACACTGCCAATATGGGATGGGAGGCCTGAAGAGAAAACTGCTAGCTTATTAGAGATACCTGTGTATTTTTACTGGTAATGTTATCCCCACCCAAGACCACAAACCTATGTTGGGTGGTTTAAAATTACCATTGCTTTTAAGAACCTTTAAGAATATCCCAATTATTTCTCCCTGTTTTGGGTTGGGGGTTTTTTCTTACGGATAGTCTGCAAATTTATAGGCAGGCAAAACCTAAAAGTCCAAGTTCTGGGACAGGCACTAATTTTCTTTCTTGTAAACAGGCTCTTACAGACCAACCTCCATAAAAGATGCCCAGGTCTAGGAGTGCCAGTGCTTTTAGTTCATTAGAAGATGGGTTTCATTTCTGATGTGACATTACAAATAACCCCAAAAGGTCAAAGGGATTAAGAGATGGCTGATTGTTTATTTTATTATTATTTACAAATGCTAGGATATAAAGCTCTGTGCAAAAACTTGGAAGTAAGATGGGAAAACTGTTTGCCCCAGAACTGGAGAATTCTGAGAGCTGAACAAAGCCAAGGTATGTTGCAAACATCTCTGGCTCAGGCTTGCTCCAGGAGTTTGCACTTAAATGCAAACAAGGTGGCATCAAACTTTTGGCAGTAAGAGATGGTAGTTCCCAGGAATACTGCTATATATCACAGAGCTGCTAGAACATGTCTTAATCCCTTTTATTGAGTGCTTAGCCAATAACCACCCAGGTAGTTTGGTAACCGTCCCATCTCAACTATCAGCCAGCTATTGTGAAAGCAAATTTATAAATAAATACCTTAAGGACCACACATTTGTTGACACACGTTGCCAGGAGGGTCCCGCTGAGCCAGCAGGGACACACCGTGGCTTTTGATGTTTCCCTTTCGTTTTCACCATTTTCCTCTGCAGCAGTTTGGAGGCAGCTCCCTCGAGCTGCGCCCAACCTCCATTGCAATTTTTCTGTTTTAGAGAGGTCTAAAAGTTTCTCTAAAGGTGGAAAATGCCCATTCCTCATTTTCCAACCAGAAGGTGATGATAAAAAGTAATCAAGTTTGTGTGTTGGGGGAAGCAGTATAGAGAGATATTTCCCTTTCCAGTGGTGTTGAAGCTTTCCCCATCAGTGTTCTGGTGAGGTTGGCACACTGCTACAGAGATGTCATTTTCCCGAAGGGAAGTTTTCACTTGCAGTTTTTTAGCCAGCCACTAGAACTGTTGGTTGGGTTTTTTTTTAAATTGTTAACCCCAAACCTATGTTCTTGCCCTCTGTCTCTCAGTTTGCAGAATTAGAGCTGCATTTTGCTGCTGTCACCTTTAAGCAAAACCTTGCATTGCTTCCAGTATTGCTTTTAAAAACTAATAGTATCCGAAACCTGAGTTTACTATAGACATTAATTTACTTTCTTCCCCACAGCCTTGGTGTTGGTCTTTTCTGGCATATGCATACTGTGTATTTCACTCTTACACTATTTTTCTATAGAGCTTTAATACGTGATTTGGGAGGAAGAACTATATCATGCTATTTAAGCAAATGGGGCTTTAGGACTGCCATGCATTCCTCCAGTGAGCTATAATCACCCTGACTGTGTAACAGAGCCTGTCTGATTGGGACTGGGGGTGCTCAATAATGAATCTTGAATCTGCTTTATCTTTGAATGAGTCCAGATGCTTTGTTAGATGCTAGTTCTATTCTCCCTCCCTTCCTCTTTTTTTAATCTCCTTTTTTTTTTTTTTTTATGTCAGAATGAATTGATCCCAGGCTGCTCCTCTGTACTCTGACACTCCTGAATATGGAAGTGTCACTGTAAAATGAACCATAGCAAATTCTTAATAAGCTACCTTCAGAGAGAGTTATAGTTTTTGACATTTAGTTATAGATTTATCCCTTGTGCAGGAAGCCTCATTCATTTCATGCATGCTAACTGTGGTGAGAAAAAGTCATTATTAAGTATTTTTCATACTTTGGTCTATTGAACAGCCACATCACATGCACTGCCAGGCTGTAGCAGGCAGCAAGAGCAGGAAATGGAAGGAAGGACAGAAGAAATGGAGACACTCTGTGTGAAACCTATGGGCCAAACTCCTTTCAAAGAATAATAGTTTTAGGGTTCCTGTACCATCATACTGGGTTGTTATCAATGCTTCATATTCAGAAAGCTGCTGCCAGTTATCTGGGCTTATTGATTGAGGTTAGATCAGGGCTCTGCACTGACTTCCATGAACCCAACTCTGAAAGCAGCTATTTCTGCTGGTAATAAATAATAATTGTTACGTACATTTTAAAAAATATTTACATGTTATATATTAAATTAATTTGTTTTATATGGTACATGTTATCATTTTAATAAATTAATTAATAGTAAAAAAGAAGTAACATGATGACTACTAACTATGAAACTTATCACTTCAATTTGCTGATATTGTGTCATTATCACCTAAGTATTTATTTAGAATAAATAAACAATAGAAACTGTAAACAAAATCCATTAATTCCTCTAGCAAATCCCAGTTTTAATAGAATGGTGAGATGCTAAAGTTCTGCTTATAAAAAAACCCCCAATATTCTGGTTTCTGAGATATATACATATGGGTCTGGAAACAATAATGCTATGTTCAGTTGTTCTGGTTTTTAAAGTGATGTCAGGTACAACAATTTTAAATTGATGCTTTAGACCTGACAAAAAAACCAAGACCTTCTTACTATTTTGGTCACTTTGGTACATGTAACAGTAAATATGTCATTGTAAGTAAAACCCATCTGAAAGAGGAAGGAGTAGCTCCTTGTCCAAGGAGCATGATTGGAAAAGTATATGACTATTTTCCTCCAGCAAGAAGCTTACAAACCTGTCCAGAAGGTGCACTGTCCAGTCTAATGTTAACTGTGCTCACTTTTTGTTCCTAGCAGTGAGCAAATATCACTCAGAAAATTGCAAAATCTCTGTTCCAGCTTAACTAGTATGATTAGAGTGGCAGTGACTTCAGATACTGATATTTTTTGCAAGATATGTGGTCTGTTTTGTAGTGTTGTTATCAACTCTCTTCTCCAAAGATATTATGCTTTGCTCTGTTTTTTTCAAAATCAGGTGTAGCAGCATATTTGCAGAAGTGGCACCAAAGCTTATATAAAGCAATGCATACATAAGATAAAATAATAATCCCGCAATATGAGGGAGAGATACAAAACACACCAAAGTCAATTATTCCCTTCCAGGAGTTTAGTAGACATTAGCTTAGTCCGCCGTCACCCATCAGCTTGTTTGCTGATTTTTTTTTTCCCTTTAGGAGAAGAACAAAGATGAGTTCTTGAAAATGAAGCAGTCTGTTGCCACAAGCGTTGCCGCACACACGTGAAGGCAGCATGCCTGCTGGCTGCCTGCTGTGGGCTGACCCCTCTTTTGGCTCTGGTTTCCAAACTGAAAACTGCCACCAGTGCTATTCTGGGTCTTCACTCCTATGCAGGCATGGTGGACATCATCATGACACCCAAAGAGACTGATTCTGGGGTGCAGTCAGACCCCCAGGTGTCTAACCAATACCTATCATGTTTGCACAAAGGTGCAAGTAACATGCCCTGTGGTCATAGCGATTTGCACCTCTATAAGGACTGGACTGAAAACGTCAAGTCCAAGTCCTGGGTGGTGGGACATGAGGGCAGATTAGTGTGAAGGCACCTGATACGGTGCTTTGTGAGCAGCTGGGCAGGCTGGCTGCAATCCCGTAGGCTGATAAACCCAGGTGCCTGCTCCACAGGAGCAAGCCGATGCCAAACATCCGCAGCAATAGCCTCAACAGCACCAGACTTTGAAAATTTAACCATAAAAGTTAAGTAGAGCTGTTACTCATCTCCCCAGATAAAGATAATGTGCTGAAATACAAGGCTGAGTTGAATTTTAAAAAAGGAAAAACCTCCTAATTTCATGAATAGACTGTTGCAAGAGATGAAAGGGCAATGCCGTGCAAAGCACGGCTAAGCAAAAAAAATTGATGAAATGCTTATCTACCTGATAAATAAGACCGAAGGATATGTAAAGTGTCTCTCTGTGTGTTGCAGGGAAATGCTGGTTTATTCATACCAAGAAAGACATAAACATTAGTGTCATTGGATTAGGAATAAATAAAGTATTGTCATGAATATCAGACCACTGTTTTTAATGCTACTTTCTAGGCTGGTTTTGGTGTCCTGGTGTGAATTCCCCATTTGACCCTGTGTGTTATTATTGTGCAATTCTATGAGACAGTCTGGAGTAGTTATAGTAATTTTCGGGAAGGTACTAATTTTACTGACCTATTGGGTAGTTCAATCCAATTCCAACTAAAATCAGTTGCTAGGTATTTATCAACTTCAGTCAGAGCAGCTTCTTGCCTGATACGATCCTGATCTGTGCTTGTGTGTACCCTAAATTAGGCTGTTAAATGAACAGAGATGCACTTAAGATAATGCTTGTCCTGTGTCTCACAGGAGAGTAGGTTAGAGCAAAACTTTGATTAGTTTAAGGGAAAGAGTTCTGTCAAGCTGCGATGTATGTTGCAGATGGACACTGAAGCTGTTTGGAAGCTTGACACATTAGAAGAAGTCTCAGCAAAGGGAGAGATTTGGGGCAGGTTTCTCTGGAAAGATCAAACACCCATTAAAAAATCGATTTATGTGAGTCTCTGGATTTTAATGCTACAGATGTAGGGTTATAACAGGATTACACTTCACCTGGGGATGAGTATATGTAAGTATGCATATGCATTTTGGGCCAATGAAAATATTTATGTTTTGCCCAAAATAGTATTTTTAATTAAAGACTTTTAGTTAAGGCTGCTTCTTTATTGTAACTAGAATTTTTGACAGCGTGTTTGCTCCTGAGACACTGGGCAGGGGGTGTCAAACATGTCACACAGATCTACGAGCGCTCTTTTACAAGGTCAGCTTTTTATCCTATTTTACTTTCATTTTACAAGCTGCTGGTGACCAAATTATCTGTCTGCTTCCAGTAGTGTCTTGAGTGGGCTGAATAACCTCCCAAAAGGTGTTTGTTCTCCTCAGGTTTCCCCCTGGGCAAGGGGTGGCAGTGGGGTCTGTGTGGCTGTGTGTTAAGATGCCCCTTGCTATGTATGTTAGAATAGGGAGAGTGCCCAGCTCTAGGGCACTCAGTCAAAATCCAAAGTGGTTATTTTTGGCTCTAAAGGGGAGGAGGAGGAGGAGGAGGAGGAAGAGAGGTTTGGGACAGTCCTCCCTTCTGGTGACTTCCATTCTTCGTGTCCTATTCCTACTCACTCTCTTGTTTAAAAAGCGTTCAGGTGTTAAAACTTAAGGTAATTTTTACATATTCAGGGCCAGGGATCATCTTTTTGTCTGGGGACTCCATTATCATCTAATATAAACAACTAATAAGTGCTTTTCAACTGACAGGTAAAGGTTGTATTTTATTTAAAAATTTTAAACAAAACAAAAAAAGCTAAGTGCTTTATCAGAGGCACCAATTAAAGAAGCTGCATGTTTCCAGCTATGGAAATTAGGTACTCACTGAAGTTTCCTTCTCTGCCAGTCTGTGCAGACTGATGCCTTTGTCCCCCTCCTTAAAAGGCCTAATTATGCCATAGGCAGCTACCTTGTTCTGTTCAGTCTCGTATTCTGCCACATTACCATTAGAAGCAGAAAGAACTAATTAAATAAGTATACTAAATGACTATTTTCTCATTCATTTATTCTCTGTCCAACCTCATTGCGTATTCTCTTTTAGTCAGGGGATAGACAGAGGAAGGCAGACTCTGTTCTTTCATCGGTTCTCGGGGGCTTAGGCTGCCATTAGGACTACTACAGTTATATATAGGTTATTTTTCAATTCCTTCTACATTCTCAGATTGAAATCCACTCCCTCGGCGTATACTGTCCTCTACTTAAAGGTATCAGAGGAACCCAAAATTTAATCCTGCCTCATTCCCACCTTGTTTCAGCATATTAAAATTTCAGCTGTAAAAGAACACTGGGATTCTTTAATAAAGACATATTGGGTCAAACCAAACTCAGCAGCCTGTACCTGATGCTGGTCACACTTGCAGCTTACCAAGCGTACAAAAATCTGGTGGTTGATGCTCTGTGGGTTTGTACTGCTTTTCTGTGGGAAGAAAAGTTGTTGTAGACAGCAGCAGACATCCCATTTCCCTGCCACCTCCTGTCCTTCTCATTAGCCCGGGGAGGGAGAATGAATGGCGCTCTGTGAAAGGAAGGTCCTTTAGGGAAGGAGCAGGCTCCCATTAGCTGGTGGGCATTCCCTTTCTGTCTTATGTCTGAGCAAAGGGCTGCTCATTGTATTTTAAGCCTCTCTTGGTGTGTCAGTAGCAGAAGGTAGACGATACCCATTGAGACTGTAGGACACAGGGGTCCACGCATTGTGTAAAATACAGTTCTGAAAACTATATAATTTATCAGGCAGATGTAATTCCATCAAGGGGTTCTGGAGACGGTGCAAACCACATCATCCAATTATAGCCTAGAAATTCAGTTACCGTGCCTGCAGGAGCAAATACTGCTCTTATAGCCTATAGCATGATGCCACAAATCTTGTTTGGATTGAAGCAGTGCTGCCCTCTTCCCCCTCAGCGCAGTTGCAGAAGTATTTGTGAGATGCATTTTGGTGGAATACAGGCTGTATTAAAAATGTTACTAGCTAAGGTGAATGGAGTGCAATTTTTCCCTCATGAGCTCTTTACCTAAATTCCATTGTAACAGGTTTAGTACTCAGTTAGATGCAATCCAAGCAACATGGCCAGAAAAGCAGAAGGGTTAATTAGATATGATATGCTGGCTTAGTACAAAATACGCAGAGCTTGACTAGTTTAAGTAAACATTTGTGTTTGATTAGACTATGCATGTCCTAATATAGAGAGACTGTGTTGTAATAGAAAAGATGATACAGATTGAATTTATGTCAGTCTGAAGGTTTGTGTTTTTTAATAGGAATGAGAAGTGTTGAATTATCCAAAGATTGAACCTCTCTGTCGGTGAGGTGGAGTTTCTTTTAGATGTGTTCTATAGTGTACTGTGAGGGGGTTTGCTGGATTTGCTGTTAATGTGCTATTCCTAAAGGAAATATTAATGCTCTTAGGGCCAAGTTCTAAACCTCTGATATGTAAAAACAACTCCCAAAGTACTCATTTGGCATTACACGAGAGTCATACTTAATCTTTAGAGTGTATCGTATTTTGTTATGATTGCACATGTTGACAAATGCTCTCAAACCTCTAAAATATTAATTTATTTTGTAAGCAATATATTTATTTTTATTCCATTGAAATAATCAACATCTGGTCCGAGAGGATGCTGTGTCTGGCTTTCTAATATTAAAGTTCCGTTGATTCGGTCATAATCCTGTCAGTCCTGACACCTGAATTGAAGGCAGTTCAAATGAGTTTTATAATATCTGTGTCTTTATGTGAGCTGTCTCCACCCTGGCCAGGGCATTGAAGGTCCTTTAGTATTGCCTTAAGACCAGGAAACAGTCTAGAGGTCAAGACCAAAATTTTTCTCTCATCTCATAAGACGGATGCACTTCAGAAACCCCACCATATGATTTTTATGGATACCCCAGAGTGCTTTCAGATGTATCCCGTTGCAGGAAAAGAATAACAAAAGCCTGGTTATCAGCTGTGGTACTAAGCCACAGCACAACAGTTGGCCCATCAGGCCCCACTCAACTTTCATACATGCTGCCACTGTCTTTAGCTATGTGGGATAAATAAAATGGATGGGGTTTAGTTCTAGCTGGCTTGTGTGTAGCTTTTTAGACATCAGGCTTTGTAGTTCCATACTGAGCTTTTGCAGTTGCGTACTGAGCTTTTAGAAGCCTTTTTTTTTTTCCTGAACTTCTGCATATTTGAGTTCAAATGTTGTGATGGAGGTTTGGTCTTAGCTGAGAACACATAAAACTACAGACAGACTTAGCAGTCTACACTCTCACTTGAATTCATTGCGAGCAAAAGGCATGTACTGCCTTGCCATACTAGCTATGGATGGGTTGGTACCAGCGTATAGATGTGGCCCATCAGCCATCCACAGCCCCTGAGCTGTCAACCGTGTCCTGAGAGTGAGCAGCAGCTCTGAAGTAGCTCCTTCACAAGCAACGCCATGGCCCTTCACGCTGTGCACTGTGCCATGGGGCCACCTCCTGTCTCTGCGCCTGCAATGAAGCTTCGCACTGGCCCTGGGCATCATCTGGGTAGAGAGCAAGTTTGCACAGTGGGGTTTCCGCTTGCTGAAAGCAAAACTGTAACAGGAAAGGCTGCTGTAGGCTCTTTGCTGCATCTCGCCTTTCCCCTTACATCAAGTGCGATAAAACCCGTAAAAGACCAGGGAAGAGGGGATGGCAAGCTGATCTTTGTGTTAGCACTGATCGTCCTACTTCTTCAGATGGGGATGGGCCCTCACCTCTTGTCTGAAGTCATTTTAGGACTTCACCCGGCTCCGAATCTGATCTGTGGGCACAAAGACTGCTGCTTTTGGAAAGCTATCTTGGTTGCTAAATGCCCTGTTAAAATGCAAAGTTCCTCCCAAACAAAAGATTTAATAAAAGATCATTTTGCTTTTACGGCACTTTTTACAACCACTGCAGTGTATGGTACCCTCAATAGTTTTACATCCCCCTTGCCATTGCCTTGAGTTTACTGGCCGTAGTAATATTTATAGACAGTGCAGACTTTGTGCTCTGAACATAGAGTCTGCTAGCCAGCATCAAGGATGATTCACGGGACTGATTTTTTTTTATGTGATGAGATTTGCTAGTAAAACAGAACTCATATTGTTTATTATTCACAATTTTTAACGCTCTGAAACATTCTGGTCAGCCATCTTTATTTCACTAAAATTTCATTTGGAAGGATTTTTCTTGTCAGTATTTGAGCTTTCCTGGTATTTTGAAATAAAGATTTCAGTTCATTTTTCCCTTTCACAAGGGTGGGTCTCTCTTATAGCAGATGTAGCTCTCCCACCCCATCCTCCCATGGAAAAGGCTACTCTGGAGATCTAAGATGAGGATGTGGGGAGAGGAAACAAACCCCACACATTTTATATCATGAGGCAAATAGTTTAATAAAAAGCAAAGTAGAGCATAGCTTCCCCTCCGGCACGATCTCAGATGGTCATCCCTCTCGACCAGGGCTGGCAGGATGGATGGAAAGAAGTGTGCAGGAAGAGAGGAGGACTGTTGTGCAAGGGGCTAGATCCCAAAGGACAGAGAAGAGGCAGAGGGAGGTAAAGGAAGAGGGATTTTTTATTGATTGATGATTTAACCAGTCTCCTCGGCAGTCTTAAGTGCTGCAGTCCCATGCTCAACATCTTATTCCTTTAAGTTTTGCCCCAGTTGGGTCAGGCCATCTCCATCTTCCCCAGCTCCTCTGTGCCTTTCCCCTCATAGAAGCCTTTGTCAGTGAGGAGGCAGAGTTTCAGGAACAAAAGTAGAAGCAGCTAGGATGAAAAGCCCAAATGCTGTTTTCCTTTAGTGCTTCTGGTGCAGGGGCACAAAACCTCACTTAGGACCTGCCACATCCAGGTCCTCGCTCATCTATTAGTTTTTTTCTAGTGTCATTGCCTTTTGGAAAATGTAACGGTTTCTTGCATAAGACTGCAGGAAAATCCACAGCTTTTCCACCAGCTCCACTTCTGCTTATTTTATTTCTGTGTATGGTCATCACTTCTGGCCTCTATGGAAATCCCCTGTACGTCAGAAACAAGGTTTGTCCTGGTGCACTGCTCCTGGAGAAACAGGGCTTTCTCCAAAAACACTTCAGATGTAGCGTAACTCCACTTTCACGTGGGTAAAATGGCTGAAGCTCTTTTCATCCTTCCCACATCAAGCGTCCCTCTGCCTCTGTCAAAACCTAATCACAAGTGAAGATGTCTCCCACAGAGGACCTCTTTATAACCATAGCAACTCCATCAGCAGCTCGTGGTCACGTTGCAGAGCTGCTTGTCGGGAAGGTCAGCTTTTCTTGCTCAGAGGGGGCACCTGCAACCGTATTTTCCCTTTCTGTAACAAAAGCAGAAGAAAAGCACATCCAAGGCTCATGTTTATTTTTTCTTGGACATGTGGTGACTCTTTAAAAAACAGACAGACTGGAAGAATGGTTAGAATAATATGAATGAGCGGGGAAATGCAATTTCCAAACACAGCAATTACATTGCAAAAGAAGCTGATGATTCATGAACATTAGAAAAGTGCTTTGACCATCTTTTCAAATGACATTAATATTGTTATTGCTCTTGCAGTGGCTGAGAACCTTTTATTGCATTCATTTCCCTTTTAAAAAGTAATACTAAGGCTGTTTTCCAGAATAGTGGCGGTGTGTATCATAGCTATTGTTCTGACAATAAATAGTTCAGTGAGGTGCGTTGGTTTATTCCAGCATTGACTGCTCTTGTAAGAGCTCTCTGAAAATTAACTTTTAAATTACATTGCTGGGTCCAGTGTTTATAGTTTCAAAAATTTTCAAATCAGAGAAATTCATGTTTCAAACAGGAATATTTCTTTGCTTCCATAGCTGCCAGCTGCGCCAGCTCAGTGCTAACTTAGCATTACAGTTAATAAAGTTTCTCCAAGCTGCATTTTGCCTTGAGTGACTCAGTGCACTCTTCTTTTGGCTTGTGTTGGAGCCCTGCATTCAGGTTGTTACAATCCACTTTCATCTAAATAATGGTGCACGTAAAGATTGTTTCTCAGAAAGACGAGTATGGTGTTCTTACTTAACTTGGTTCACTCTGAAGTGGAATAAACTGGAAACAAGACCTTGTAGTCCTTCTGTCTCGGTTTTGCAGCTTGCCTGTTTATGAAATTGTTGAGATGATTTCAGGAGGGAAAGGAAGGCAAGAGGAGACAAAACATACTGGAATGGTGACATAAATTTCTTTGTCTTTCAGAAATTGGGCCCCAAAATGAATGTTAAATATTGACATAAAAATGTTAATAATAATTTTTCTATTCAAAGTTAGTTTTATATCTAGTTGTCTTTCATTTCACTTTAAAAAATGAAAGGTCTTAGATGCTTAAGTTTGAAACAAAGCATTTTACTCTAGGCCAGATGAAGTATTTCATTAGAAATGAAATTATCTTTTTCTACTACAAACAGCCTCTAACATTAATTATTTGGAGAGTCCTAAGGAGAAATAATGGGAATTGAATATACAAGTTGGATGCTACTGAGCAGGAAAAAGGACTGCTTGTTTCTATATGCAACACTGGTGAGATTTTTATTGGTCATTAATACTAAGCTCATTTCTGGTACAGATACATCATAAGAGTTCAGAGATTTAAAAGCAGTCTGGAATCTGAGAAACATGACTTACCATGAAAGATGTTAGAAAATCAAGCTATTCAGCTTATCAAAATGAGAGAAAAGGTGATCAGTTGTGGTGTGATTATAGTGTGATTATGTGGGAAGAAAATTTTGATAAGAGTACTCTAATCTAGAAGAGAAAAGCATTGAAGCCAGATGAACTCAGTCATGAGTTAAAGCTTGGAGTTTGGTTTTTTTATTATTTGTATTTTTCTTTTGAACAATGGTAATTAAGTTTTGGAACAATTCCATGGGCAGGGAAGGGGGGCATGAAAGATTTTTTAGTAGTTAGAGATTTTAAACCTTATCTTTCAGAAAGATGTTCCTTTGCTCTAGCACCAGCTGGGCTTGCGGTGTGAACTGTGGGTGGAATTGTCTCTCTCTCCCTCTCTCTGTTCTGTAGGAGACCTTGTTGTGATGATGATTCTTTCTAGCCTCAGTAGCCTTAAAGGTTGATGGCATATTTTATGTTCTAAAATCAGCATTGCTTATTGTCAAAACTTAGATTTTTGCCTAAAGGAAGAATGCCTGGGCGTGATTCATGATTTAAGAGACTGTCTTCTCAATTTTGGAGATATGTGTTTTTAAGTTATTTTAGTACAGAAAAAAAGGAAGTAATTTATGTCAATATTATATGACCTAATTTTAATTTCCAAGGTTTGAACCCAGATTTCTAGAACTGAGACTCAAGCTTTTCAGTACACCTTAGACAAACTTCTTTTGCAGAAACACCATCCATAATGATACCTACGGATCAAGACAGGAGAGTAGATATAGCTTATTGGTTATTCATTGTATTTGAATGAGGACATGGAAACTCTGAAAGAAATTACATTTTTGTAGAGGAAATGTATTTTTCCCTGGCAGCTCAGAATAAAAGATCGATTTGTACTTTGCATTATGTTGCCTCGTCTTCAGCAATGTTGCAGATCAGGCTCTCCCATATGAGAGCACAGGGAGGCTGTTCCCTGGTGAAGAACTGCATCTGTATTGCTTGGCTATTACTTCTGAATCTTTAACACAGAGCCAGCTCTTCTACAGATGGTAATGTTTCAGAAATATTACACCTTTCCCTAGGAAAAATTGTTGCAAGAAAGCCATGACTGCAAGGGTATGAGCAAAAACAGGGATCACAAGTATGAGCAGTTCTATTTGAACAAAAAGAGGAATTGCAAGTATGAGCATTCCCATTTTAACTGATGTTCCACAAGCCACAATGATGAATAAAATATTGAGTTAAAATTATCAAAAATTGAGCCAAACTGCCTTCTCAGAAATGAGTAATTATATATGCCAGGCTGGCTGCTGAAAATACAATTTGTAGTTTTTGTTTTACCATTGCAGCACTATATTTTCAAGTAATTTTTTGAAAGCTCAGCTTGCATAGCTCAAATTTTGATTCACATTTGAGTGTAATTTTTCTACACAAAGTAGATCAGCTACTGGCAGCACTTGAATTAATGGCAGTTTATGTATTTGGACTGTGAGCAGTAAATCCTGCCTTCATTGTCACATTTGACACTGTGCATTGTGTAGGATCATAATATTTAGAGTGTGTCTTGATATTTGCATGGAATATTTAGATTTCCTATTTATCTTGCACTATATACAGCTTTTACCAAAAAGAATCTTGAAGAGATGTTGAGCAGGTAAATGAGTTTGGTTTTTTTTTAACAGAAATTAAGAGAACTTGCAACTACTTTCCCAAGCAGTGCTTAGAATCAGAAATAAATTTTAAAATGGTTTGTCCATATCAAGAATGGGTCCATGGTGAGTGATGCACTCTTGACAGAAAAGGAAATGTCATTGTCATAACTCATCTTGTGAACTCGAAGTGGACCACTGAGAGAAAAACATAATTCATGAAAATTGAGTGGAAAAAGACTTTTGAGCCTAACTCTTCTTGTTAGGTTCAGGAGGTGCACTTTGTCTACACAGCACTGCACCTGAAATTGAGTCTATCCCTGATGAAGGTGGAAATGCTGTTTCTGTTATCTCTGAGGGTCTGCCAGAGGTGGTGAGTGGCTTGAGATTCCAGTATGGGATCTCTGTCCGTGACAGTGCCGTGGCTGTGCCTCTCACGTGTCCCAGGTGGGAAATGCTTTTGTGAGCTAGGTGACCTTTACTTCAGATCTACCATGAATCTGAAAGTCGACAGTATGTTTCCATGAGCCCTGCTGTTTTTCGAGCAGCCTTTTTGATTATAGCTTTGGTCACCTTCGTGACCAAATCCAATGATCCTTTCTTCTTCTAGTGGTGCACCAGGGTGTATACTTCAGACTAGTTCCTTGGATATTTAAGAAAGGTGTAGTAGTGTGGATTACTAAGCCTGACTACAGGCCTGCTGGGAAATATAGTTTTGACCCCCTTCAGACTTCAGCTGCTCCTGTGGCACTCTACAATGACACTTTCAAAAGCTTCAAGAGCACTTGTGGCACCAGTGTTGGGACCATCCATCCAGCATCTTCCCACTGGCTTACCCCCAGAAAATCAGATCTGTGCTTCAGCCCTCTCTCCACTTTGACAGTTTTCAGGAGCTATTGGGGCAAATAAGAAATACTTTCCAGCTGCGAGGAGGAACGATGTCATACAAGACCTCCAACTTCCTGTTTGGGATATTACGGATACTACTGGGAAGCTGTGGCTCTGCCCTTTAGCACTGGTGTTCTTTTCTGTCCCACCTACATCCAAGCAAGCAGACGGAATGTGTTGTCTGCCAGCTGAAGGGCATCTGAGTCTGCTGGAAGCAGACAACTTTGTGGCGATGTTGATTACCAGAGTGAGCTAGTGGCAACAAAACATATTTTCCCAACCTATGGAGTGCTATGAATCTTCAAGTAGCTTCCTAATTTTAAGTCACTTCAGTGTTCTTCAGGAGTCCTCACAGCTGTCAGGTCTTCTTATTGAAATCTAAGTTTTCTTACCCCACTGACAACAGGTTCCTCAAAGCTATGGCTGTGCATTTCAGTCTTTATGAAAGAGCATGCCTTTTTTATGAAGTGCCCCTTGAACCTTTCAGGAACAACTGTTATCAGAAGGACCTCCCATGTAAAGACTTCAGCTTAAGGCTTGCATGAATCTTCCATCCTGTATGTCCTCTGTAAGTCTTATGAGATGGCCTTAAGTCTCAGACTTAACCTGATGCTCTCCAGAAACATGCATTTGTGCAAGATCTGAAAAGCACAGGTTCTATATTCCCCTCTGAAAGGATAAGCCTGTTAGAGAATTTAATTGAGTATTTACAACACTGCAGGAAAAAATGTAGCAGAGAAATGCTTTTAATGCTGTTTCTGTTAGGATATGAGTTGTGTGAAATAGTGCTATATCTTCAGAATCTGCTACAGATCTACTTGGCCAGAGCCACTTGAGCATCCAGCATGTTAGGATGCCCTTAATGAATTTCCAAACACACAAAGTGACAAATTTGTTCTAAGTTATGTGGTTTCAGCTGATGTGATTTTTCAAAATTAACATCAAGGTTGGTTCCCAACTGGACAGTGCTGTGCAATACCCAGTATTAGCGAAGGGATACTTACCTATATCAGAGAGGGTTGTGGGGTTTGACTTTTTTTTTTTTCTGTTTTGCTGGAGGCAAGAAGACAGAAGAGCAATCACAGAACAAAAAGGTTATTTGCCAATAATTCCTTTTCAGCAGTCTCTTGTGGAGTGGGCATCTACAGTACTCTGCCACATTCAGCTTTACCTTGGAGACAGAGAAAATAATAGGACCATAGGGGATGGGAGCAGGGACAAAAGCAGCCAGTAATGCAAAGCCTGCCACCTCAAGGTAGAGTGCTGGCACCATTTTCGAGTGCAAAGAGGGAGCTTGGGCTCCAGGGCACTCCCTCATCTTGCAGCTGAGGCACCATATCTCAGAAGAATGAGTGGTTGCAAGTGATACTTCATTGGGGATGAACTATCCCTTTTTGGCTCAGCTACAGTCCCCTAGAATCACCTAGCAGACCGACAGCCACATGGCTGGGCAGAAGACAGAGGATCACGTTTTCCACCTCTGCAAGTTTGTCTGTTGTATTTGCAAAGAAGAGCGAGCAATGCCTGCCGCAGCAAAAAAACCACCCCAACCAACCAACGAAAAACCCCAAAAATACACTGAGCAAAATGTCCATTGCTATTAATTTACTTCATTGAATATCATGGGATATTTAGTTCCATAGCAGGGGAGCTCTACAAAATGAATCTGTAATCCTGGGAAAAAAATGGGTGGTTTTTATCCACTAGTACAATTCTGAAATGCAGTAAATAATACAAGCTGTGAGGGGTTAGAAGTTCAGTGTAGTGTGCAAACTGCGGTCCTATTTAAAGTGCATCCTCCATTAGAGCAATGCTGTCTTGTGAAAAAATTACCTTCCCATTAGAGGACAAAGCTGCTCTGTAATTACGGTAATGATTTTTTCTATAGTTGTCTTTTATCTTATTTTTCTAGCTAGTTTTTTTCTTTTCAACTGTTAAGTTTTTGAAATTAAACATGTTGGGAAGTCTTTTACAAGGTGCTAATAAGAAAAACTGAGCAACTGCTGGCTGCTGAAATGAGTCAGCTGAGGAGTGGTTTTACTTAGCTTAGCCCAGTGGGAACAGGTAATAATCTAGTGAATAAGAAAGACTCCATGTTTGAAAGGCCATGGTCTCCACTGTTAATGAAGTGGCTGTGCTGAAGACCTTTTCGGAACCAGCATCTTATCAGATGCAAACCATAAAGGCTGCATCACTTTTATCTGTACAGTGGGTACTGTATGTTGGAGGAAAATCTGATGCTGTAAGTACAGCTTCACATGGCTGCTCTTCCCACCTGCCCCTTGTAACCAAGAGCGAGCTGGGGAGTCACCTTGTATTTTCTGAAAGGTCGGTAATGACCTGGAGCTCATGATGGACAACGACTACAAGACAGGGACCTCTCTCAGAGCCCCTCAAAAGCTTCACGCGTGCTTCTGTATAAATTGCTCCTCTAAACCATGGTAGCCTAATTAAGAGCTCTTTGTATTTTATCATACTTGATGGCTCCTGAGGTGAGGTGGGGGCTTCACACCTCATTTACTGTTCGTAGCATTTCAGCAGGGCAGGATGGGGAGGGGCCAGTGCGGCACAGGTTAAGAAGTGCTGTTGTAAGTAATTACAAGAGGAAAAATAGCTTTGCTGCTTGACTGCCATGTGCAGTACTGCATGCTCCATAAAGATGATGGAATTTGCCTACTACCCTACTCAAACACAGCCGCGTGTGTGTGCCTGGTGGTCTCAATGCTGGCACTGAGATCTCGTATCATACCAAAGCAAAAAGCACTAGTGTGAGAAAGGTTCATCTGTTTGAACAGCACCTGCACAGGAGAAAACATTGCAACATGTGCTCCTTGTGATCTAGTTGCACCCCTTCTGAGGTGCTGGCATTCCCCAAACCTGCTGGCACTCCACCGGGATATTGCTGCAATATAGTGACATACAAAACAGAGTCAGATATAAGTCATGAATATAGTCATGTCTAAGAGGTAGTCATATAAGGGAAAATTCAACAGGGATTCAGTGATGGGCAGAGCTTATCCCGGTGGTTAGAGATGGACCGCGTGGACCTTTACGGCCACTGTTTGTAATGTGGCAAGAAAGGTAAAATTGCCCAAAACTGTGGTCTATTTTTGCAAAATCCTGAGATGCTGATGTTATTTAGCTGCTTTGGAAAATGTTGCCTGAAATTCTGAGCTTGGGAGATGATGTTATAAACTGTGTGTCAACATGAAAAGAAATTAACTTCATTACATTTTAAGGCCCCATGACTACAAAAGTTTGTGTCATTTTTACATTTCTCTGCAAAGCACACAAGCACCTATCTCTCCAGTGCCACTTACCAGGTAACTCTGGTTCTTATCAGACTGTCAAAAGCCCTCACACATGATTTACTGAGATAGAAGTCAGGGAGACTCTAAAATCAGCCATTTTGTTTTTCTTGGCTACTTACTTATGTTGTCATCGGTCCCTCTCCAGCCGAATGAGGTCAGTCAGCTTGATGACCTCATCCCCTTCGCTAAACCTTTAGTTGCAGTAAGCAGCTCCAACAAGACACGGAAGGTCAAAATCTCTTTGACAGAGAAGTAGGGACTACATGCCCATGGGGCCGTGGGCCCTGGTTAGGGAGAGATTTGACATTGATTCTGCCAGCACCATGTCTCCTTAGTGTGCCCACCCTCCCAGCCACAGGGCTTCTCCCTGCAGCTAAGGGGGACTTTACCGGGCTTAGTGCCGCAGGTCCCTGTCCCCCACGGGGACATCCTTCCCCTGTTGTATGTGGCCTCAGTTAAATGTCCTGTCTCAGCTTCAGCCACCCAATTATCTCTACTAGCCTAATCACCTCCCACTGGCTGTGCTGCTACCTGCCAGGTATTTACAGTCTCCGCTCATGTTCCATCTCCACCTCTCTTTCCTAAATGTACGATTGCTTGTCTTAGCCCCAGCTCATAACTTATCCTCTCATCTTTCTTAGCTTTGTGTGTGACCTATTTTGCCTCCTTTTTAATCTGTGATCTATAAAGCAGAAGTCAAGTATACTATGAGGTAAACAGGAGTGCATTGTATCACCTCATTTGCAGCCTGAAGAGAAATAGTGAAGGTCTAAAGCACTGCACACCCCAAAGTTGTGAATCACAGGCCCGAAAAACAGATACTAACTTTTCAAAAGGGATACATTTAAAGGAAAGCAAATGCATCTTTCATTTTTCTCTCTCGTTTTTAAGCATCTTAGTGACACGGTGGCGGTTCTCCCCCATAGCAAGGCAGACTGCGAGCAACGAACAGCTAATGAAATGAAAACCTGAAGTTTTCAATGTCATTTCACAGCGTGTCCTTTAGGGAAAAGGCTATATTACAAGAGCTGGAAATGCTACCAATGCAAAGGATCAGTGTGTCCAAGGAGTTTGGAGGTTTCTCCATGAGTTTTCTGGACATAAGACTTCAAGCAACCCTGTGATCTTAAATCTCTCTTCCTTTCAAGCTGAGCCCTCTTTCCCCTGACTTCAAAATCTAAGCAGGTAAACAAGGCTGAAGCATCCTAGAAGCTACTCTAATGTGGCCACTTATCCAGTAAAGTCTCTTCCTAGCTCCAGGGCCATGCCCAGGATGGGAAAGACAGGTAATAGTGCCAAATGCAAAACAGGTTCATGTCCTCTGAACAAAAACTACCAAAAAACCTGAAAATATAGTGTGTTCAAAAAAATCTTTTAAAATTAAATGTGAATCTCTTTTTCTACTGAACCCCCCCATCAGCTGGTGAGTCTTCACATGGGTTTTATTCTTTGCTTTATTTATTTAAGAAAAAGAAACAAAAAGCAAGCAGTAACTTTGAACTTCATACTTAACTCTAAGGGGTTTCACTTGAAACCTGATTAAACTCAAAGCTTGCACTAAAAATAAGCTTTAAAAATCTATAGTGTGTCATGTTAAATATTAGTTCAATTTGCAAATATGTGCACAGTCTTAAGGAGCTCATCTGTCAGGAAAAGAAATAACACCTGACTTCTCTTGTAGACGGGAACAAGAACCAACTGTTTGGTCAGTATTACTGCCCTAAAGTAAAATGATTGTAAGAAGAGAATTAGCCAGTATAAGTATCTTTTTGCCTGAAAAAGCCTTCTGTGCTAGGCTACCTGGCCTGCCTTTCGACTCTGCCAGCAGTGGTATTAAAACAAAATATGCCTCCCACCCCTGTTAACACTAGTTGCTGCCTTGCTGTGCTGACTTCTGTTTCCAGCAAGGAGAAAATCTCTGTTGCCCTGTTCTGCAGCTGGTTCCATTTTATTTGATCCCATTCACCTGTAATTGGAATTACACAATCAAAAGACACAGCCTGTGATTAGACGCTCTTTGGGCAACAGGTGTTGGTTCATTCCCATAGTGCAGGCAGGGCCTTGTTCTCAGTGTGTTGCTGGCTGGGATCTCTTTGGCTGCAGTTCATTCTGAGAGAAGGTGGGTGTCAGAAGGCAGAGGGTTTGCTCTGACTTCTCAAAAGTAGTCAGTGCTCCTGCCAGCCCTCTGTAATCTTTCTAAGCAGTCTAAACAGCTTTTCTTGAGCAGGCAGTGTAGGCAAGTTTTGCCTTTTTGCATCCGTGTTCTCCCTGTGCCAGAGAGGGTGATGAGTGGCTAGTGCAGGCTCTGGTCCAACAGCAATACAGCTGAAGGTGGCCCTCTCCAAGAGGCAAATGCTGTGCTGGGTATTTAATTCCAGCTTTTGGAAGAGCTGACTGGAAAGCAAAAATTCTGTTTCAGAGGGGAGAAAAATAAGAAGAAACTTAAGCTTCTGTATCTGTTTTTTCCAGAGGGTTATAGCCCTCCTTAACGCAGGCAGGTTCCTATATCTGATTTTCCTGCACCCTGCAGTAGCTTCCTAAACTAGAGATTTACTTGCAGGGGCAAGAGTCTCTTATCACTGTCTCTGTCATGACTTCTCTACCTGATAATCCCTGTTATAAAGGAGATCTGGCTTCCAGTCCTTGCTTTGAATTGGGCAAACAGGGGAGGAGCCCAGTCTGCCTACATCCTGCATGTGTACCTTTCTCTCCGAGAAATTTGGCCAGAATACCCAATTTGACCTGAAGCCCAACCAAAAAGGGAGGATTGGAAGGAAAAAAAAAAAAAATCTTCCTAGTTTATAATTGAAATCAGAATTAGAAACTAGTCTAAACAAAAAAACTCATTGGAATCTGCTTAGCCCTAAATATCCGTATAACATTCTCCATGGAAAGCTCCCTCTATCGACCCTACCTCCACAGTCAATCACAGCCATATCTGAATGTTTCTGGAGTCTTTTTGTCTTCCCCCCCCAATTCTCAGAGGCTGGGTACATCTTTATTAACAGCCGGTATTTACAGAACTCTGGCAAATCCACTTTTCCTCCATGCTGGCTAGAAAAATATTCAAGGGAAACTTTAGCCAGATGCTTGGTGATTAGCAAAATCCTAATTAAAACTGTTCTATATAGTTGATCATAGTTATATGAATCTTAGAGCAGCATAAGTGCACTGCAAAAAGCCCCTGCTCCTACTTTTTGCCAAGCACGAGGAATGAATCTGAGGTTACCTGAGGTTTTTTGCTATTTACCCCCAGCTGCAGGCAGCGTCCATGAAATAGACTGCGATGCACATCCTTGGTTACTCTTTTCAGTCATGTCCTCCCTGGGAGAGAAGTATCCCCTGGAGCTTGTCTCCAGGTATTTGCAAGGTCTGACCCAAAGTAGGTGAAAGGACAGCAATGTGGGAATGATGCCGGGGGGCTGGTGCCAAATGGGGCTGGAAAGGGCTAGAAAATGTCATGGCTTTGCTGGGAACGTGAAGAAGGATCTTCCATCGCTCCCTTTTGTCTCTGGCAACCAGTGCCACTCTAATCCCTCTAGAGCTGGAGAGGTGCTGCGGTACTGCCCGGCCACCACGAGGGCCATGTCCCTTCCAGCTCCCCTGCAGCCCATTGCCTTGGGGGTCCCGCTCTGGGCTGAGCCTGCACAGCGTTTCACCCTGCCAGTAACCCTGGGGCTATGCCCATGCCTGGGAAACGCATACGACCAGTGAGAGAGAAGCTGTGCTGCAGCACAAGCCTTCAAAAACTGTCATTGATGTAGAGGCTGAGCACTAGAGTCAGCCAACTGCTTGCTCGGGAAGTCATGGCTAATACACTTTCACATCTTTGGCCTTTTCCACCTGTCATGTAGCCTGCCTAACTGCTCTTTTTCCTTGTGTTCTCTTTTTTTCCGCTTACTCTTGGGAAAACAAATAAATATACCCACTGCAAAAGGGGACAGAGAGAGGAGGGACTGGGTTCAGCCACAGCTTCCATCACTCACCTGAGGTTTGATCTTGCCATGCCTGCTTCATTGTCGCTGCCTCAGCTTTCTCTTCTGTAAAAGCAGAGTGATAATACTTGCTGTTAATGAAAATACTTTTAAGATTAAGTACTTTCAGAAAATTAACATAGCGTGTTCCTGAAATTTGTCTGAAGTTATGACAACTTGCTTATAGAAATTCTCCTGTGGGAGAGAAGAGACAAATATTTTGAAAGGCTTACAAGTTAATGTGATGATAAATGCCAGGATCTTATTTTTCAGACTGTTCTGTTCTACTTTCTCTCCATTCCCTACCTGGGGCTGCATTACAGCTCTGCTCCCAGCAGTTGCAAGCAGCTGCTGGTTGCAGGGGGAGAACTCCTGTGGCATTATTTATGGCAGCTCTCAGTGAGAGGACAGTGATTTACTGTGCATCATCTTCTGCAGCTGTGATTTGCAGCGTGGCGACAGGGCCATTCAGTGGAATCCTAATTTTCAGTCTGACACAGAGGTAGAGAAAGGTGAACTTGCTGGGTAAAAATAAGAACCTGTTAATACCCTCCTTTCCTCTCCCACAAATAAACTTTTACGTTCTGGAATTGGGAAATTAGGGTTGGGAATATCCTGCCATTCATGCTCCCATCTCTTCTGCCAGACAGCTTTTCAAGACAAGTCAGGGATAGTCTTGGTTCTCCCTCTAAACTTGGGAGACTTTTTTTTTTTTTTTAGATGGCTGCCTTTCTCTTGTGTCTCTCCTCCAAACTCAACTTTTGACTGCAGTGGATCTTTCTAGGGAGACTCTCTGATGGGACCTGCTTGTCACCAAACCTGCCCTGTGCTTTGAGCTGAGCAACATGCAGCAAGGCAGCAACAGGAGCTCTCGTCGAGCTCTTGGATCTGCCTCTGCCAGCAGAAAGGAGTTCGCTTCTCTGTGCTATCAAAAAGAAGCTGCAGAATTTGACCTCATGCCCTTGATCTTTTTCAAGATATGCAGATTGTCTGAGCAGGCTCACCAGTTTACCCAAATTGAATCTCAGTACTAAGTGGCTTGGTTTTGACCTATGCTATAAAATTGTTAAACTCCCTACAAAGCCATTGGCGTTCCGCAGGGGGGAGTTGATAGAATAGCTCCTGGGAGCACCTTGTGTTTTATTGTTGGGCTTATTTCTTTCACCCACAGTTTATCTGGTACAAAGCACGGGAAAATGATGGGATACTTTTTATGATGTTACATGGCAAACCCTAGCATTGCTTTGTGTCAGTAGTAGCAAACCATGCCAGTCTGCTGTGGCATGGTGTCATGAGAGCATGAGCAAGCCCAGCACATTAGCCCCTGTAGGAAGCTGCTCCATGGGCTCTGCTTACTGGAGAGGGAGGAAAGGGAGAAGGAGGGAAAGGTTCACTTATTTGCTCCCAAGCTTCCTCCTCTGAGATTTGGATAGTAGAAATTGCATAACTGCAAGTGGGATTAATCATTTTATAAAAGAAGTGACAGTAGGTACAATAACGGAGGGTAAGTGTGCCCATTAACCGGTCTGGCTGACTATGAAAGATTTTTGCTTCAAGGCATCTCCTGTAATTGCAGATTTGGTTGGTCGAGCTGTAAAACACTTTGAGGATACAAATCATGTGTGCTATGCAAGCCTGTGTTTCCTATGTCTCCTATTCCCCTGAGCCGAATGGAATAAAATCTTCAGGTCGGTTACCAGTAGATTGGTCAGAGGGGGGAAACCCACACTTCTAAAAACATAGGAACCTCCCAAACACTGAGAAACAATTAGGGGCTCTAAGACTGAAAAACTAAATACTGAAATTGCATTGTTTACTTTTAAGAATAGAATGTAAGAAAATTACTTGCTTTAACCATGCGGACTTTGATAATCAAGATACACAGTGAAAGAAGGCAGAATTCCTCATGAAAAATCACTAAATTTTGTCACAATGGCAAATGCTTTAAAATCATTCTGGAGTTTTAAAAAAAAAAAAAATTCAGATTGTATACTGCTCTGTTGGGAAGCTTTTTTTTTTTTCCTTCAAATATTCAATTTGGAAAGTAAGCTTGGGATTACTCCTTGAAATTTTTCCTGTTTATATTGTTTCTAACTTATGCTTCTGTATGTTTGCTGTTGAATGTAATCATTGGGCACTCTGATATATTAGAAATATAGGGCGTAAGAGGGGTTCTTGCAGCTGGCAAGAATTTAATCTTACTCTACTTAGTCTTACTCTCTTATTTACTCTTCTCACTCTATGGAAAAGACTCAGTTCTGATCGGGATGGATTAGTTGCAAAGAAAAGCAGTTATTTCCTCCTGCTTCTGCCTGGGCTGAAATTTCTGACAGAAGACTTGAGCGTGCTAGTGGCTTTACTGTGTGTCTATTTTGCCTAACAAACCTGTTTTTCATGGCACAGACATCCCTCAACTATGTGTGAATAATATGGGCCTGGATTTGAGGGGGAAAAAGGTATGAGGTGAAATGCAAATCTTCAGATCCTCCTGCCAATTCCTTCTGCTCTGCTTCCTCCAGCAGCAAAAGTAATAGCGGGTCTGGATTGCGCTGCCTTGCTCCAAAGCGCTAAAACCCAGAGGCCAAAAAAAAGTATTGTTACGCACGTGAATGGATTCAGCCCTTGCTTATTGCAGTGCAGAAGGGACCAGAGGACCGGATTAGGCAAAGTTGGGGAGGCAAGAATACAGCCAAGCTAGCTGCAGCGTTACCAGGGAGATGCCTTCATTAACAGAATAAACACTCGGTCCTCCTGCTGGTTGTTATCCAGGTTGAATGGCACTCAGTTCTTATCAAGGCACTTCTCTGTAATACGGAAATCTTGTGTAGTGTGATCCTGCGAGTAAACACTGTGCTGCTTACAGCCCTGATTCCTATCGTGCAAAGTAGACTGCAGGCCCTCAGGGGACACACTGCAGTGGAAGGTGGGCAATAAACCATCAATAATTAACTTTTGTAACCTCCAGTAGTTAGGAGGGTTTCTCTGCCAGCCTTCTTCACGTCTCTGTATTTCTGGTAGTCCTGCAAGGGCACTGAAAGATGCTCTGTCTTCAAAATGTGTCAGTAAGCTCTGCTGTCGGCCAAAAACCAACGTACACAGGGCCAGCAGTCTGGCACGCAGATGTGTTATTGAAGGTAATCGCCAAGTCTGGTGAAGAAGAGCAACTAGACCCATTCCTAGCTTATCTCCCCAAACATAAGAGCAACACGGTTACAAAAGGCAGCAGCGATGCATCGCGTCGGTTAGGGCTGCGCACAGATTGAGTGTGGCACAGCAGTCAGGCAGCTTTTTTTGCTTGCGAAGCTGTACTACTCTATCTTTCATCATTTCCTTCTACACCTAAGGAAGGTTAAAAGATCTGAATGCTCATCAAGGTAGAGAAATTTAGGATCTCATGTGCCTTTGAGGAAAGCTTACCTGATGCACCTTGGAAGGGAAAGTAGGCAGAGCTAGCCCCAGAGCAGCCACGGTGCCCTAGGCAATATTTCTAGTGGCACCCATCTCAGGCAGATCTATTTGTTACTTGGGTCAGGCTTGTGTCAAAAGTGTGGTCTGACACACATTTAGCCTGAACAGCAGGAGTGGCATTTCTCAAACTGCAAGATTTAGTGTAAGGAATCCTAATTTTTTTAAAGGACAGTCGAATTCACTCTTCAGTGCCTCCTGTAAACATGGCAGGGACTCTCATAATTTCCTAGGCAGAATTGTAGCAATTCCTTAGGCTTACCCAGACAGTCACTATACTGCTGTGTGTATTTGAAGAGTATTCATTACCGTGATTTGAGAAAGGCTTTAAAGAAAGAACGTATTTTGGGGGTATCTCTAGAAATGGTTCTTCTATGAAATGCGTTTGCTTGGGAAAACAAATCAAAGTAATGAATTAAATTTTGAAGCACTAATATATCATATAGGATACCTTAAACATTTTCACTTTCAGTGTCCAAAGGATTGTTTTGAGAGGGCTCTCCTCAGTATAGCATTAATCTATATGGTTGGCTAGTGCAGTGTTCATGTTCAGAAGTACTGGTTTCAAACCCCAATACGTTTAAAAGCCTGGATGGGAATGGATCTGGGAAGCTTTCACTACTGTAACCAAGTGTCTAGGAGATAAGAGCCTTTGAGATATTTTTAAATGTCAAATTTCAGACACAAAGCATATTACTGTGATTTGATCTTCAGACTCTGTATTTATCTGTCTAGCTTCTATTTTATCAACAATTCTGTTCACCTCGGAGATAGCTTTAAACGATTTGGGTTCTGTATAATCCAAATGATGCTATTTAAATCAAGCTAGGTAAATCACTCATTTAAACACTATCTAAAAGAACACTTTGAAGGCTTTGGTTTTCATTTTTAAGGGCTAAAAAAAAAGCACTGGACAAACAGTTTAAAAAAACTGAGAATCATCAGCTATATATTTTTGTCATCTTTGCTTATGTAAATAGCAAATAAATGTCAAATATGCAAGTGCCACCTAGATCTCAGTTTAAAAATGAGCTGTTCTAGACTGTTAGTTAACAGGACCTAATGCAACTGGTATGTCTTTGGTTTCTCAAAACGTGGATGGAGGTTGTTTGTATAAGAATGAGGCTTTGCACTGCCTGAAGTGTGACTTCAAGCAAAGATGATTATTTCCAGATTCTTACACTAAAGTGAAAGATCTTTGCCTGCACCCAATAACCCAAATATCACAGTGTGCTTAAGGATGATGCTGACATTTTCAAAGACCACCCAAGGTGTTCGCTTTCTGACTGCAGATATGTTCAGGGTCTCTGTGGGACTTAATTGTCTTTTCAGCTCACTTGTGTCTTTTGGGCTTGCTTTCATTCTGCCTGTTATCAATCCATTGGAGACCAACTGATACTAGCAAAGACCATATTGTCATAGTTGTAATGAGTGCTTGACTTTTAAAGGTAGCATAAACATATATAGTATATAAAAATTAAAGTTCACTAGTCACCACAACTCTTAAGATTAACCATGTTAGTAATTTGATTTCTCATGTAATTGCTTCTTAGCTGAAGATGGGGCTTGCATATTCATTCAGTGCTAGGTCAGGTTCAGTGAACTCCTTGTTTATCTATCCTTCTCATAAGGCATCAGCAGATGGTCTAAACAGATTAGTTAAAGTTATTCCTTATGATCTAATTTTTTTAAAATTGTTTTTTACTGAAAAGACAAGCATTTTAATATTTCATTTTGGTGTTTTCTTAATGAAAGCTTTTTGTGTTTAATTTATCACTTTGTACTCAAAAAAATCTGAGAATGAACTAGGTTAAATAGTAAATGACCCGAATAACTGTCCATTTGCATCTCACTCTGGGAAAAAAAACAGTAACGAAGTCAAACTAAAGTACTTTTTTCAATAGTTTGCTTTCTCCTGCTAAGCAGGAGTGCAGTTCTTTACATGGCTTGTTAGCCACAGGGCTTCTCAGGCAGGGGACCGTTGACAAGTGACACTGGGGGGAAACGTTTGGTCAGGTCAGATTTTGGGGAGAAGGCATCTAAGAAGTATGTGGTGACTGAAAGGGCACTTTCCAAACTTTCCATCTTTGGCTAATCCAGGTATCCTGTACTGATGCAGAAAAATGCCACTTTTGTCACAGCCTAACCAGAAGGGTTGGGCTCCCAAATAATCTCTATGTTGGTCTCTGCTGTCTGTAAGTTAATGATGAAACTCCTGCTGACTTTGGACATTGAAGTTTCCTGATTTTGTGTGAAATCCTCAATTATTTCAGTTCTGAAAAGAGCTACTGATTTGCTTACATGCAACTTGGGACCTGCGACTCAAGTAGTATGTATGTAATCATACTGTCTCCTCATATAGTCAAAATGTCATTTATGACTGCTTCCATTGTTGCACAAGCATCATTGTAGGGGACAGTTTGAGAAAAGTGTCATTGTAGGAAGGAGTGCTATCTCCGTTCCATGGCAATCGTGCAACATCACAGCTGATCTTTGGATCTCAGAGATGATGTTGGAAGCACGGTAGTTAGCAAGAGAGCCTTTCCCAGTGCAAACCAAGGAGAGGAAGTGCAGAGCTGTCCCGGGCGGGGGGGGTGGGTATGTGCAAGTCTGCTTTGTTCTTCCGCAGAATCCACAAGCTGTCCCTGCCTTCACATGGAGGGGCTTGCTTTCGGTTTATGGTTTATGAAAACAAGAGGAAAACTAGGCATTTGTGTGACCATGAAGTACTGAATATTTTTATAAAGCTTAGTAACTGTTACTTTTCAAGTGATTTTCTAAAAGAGGACTGGAATACAGGTAGTGCATAGGAACCAATAAACCTTGAAAGTACATTTCTTTGTTTTAATAAGGTTGGTGGCGTACCGTGACTCTCCATAATGAATTAATTTGGTGTTTATCATAACAGCACTGAGCTTAATGAACTCATGATATTTATGTGACTGTCTGTAGATGTTCTTTTGTCATTTGGGATTTATAAATAGGTACTAATACTTTAATCGCTGCTTTCTCCTGAGCAGGAAAGATCTGCATGGTGAAAGGCCAGTTAAGCTCACCTCAACTTTTTTCTATATTAAAAGTAAGCAGAATATCTTGAATAACTTGATTTTCATCTTTATCTAGGTTTCTGAATTGTTAGTATTCAGCAAAACTACGTGGCTTGAATAAAACTATTATAAAACCATCCTTATAAAATTCCACCACAGCTGTATAATAAATATAGTTAATATCTCATTTCTTGTTACTGCAGATGCCGTTTCATTTAAGTTCAGCCTTCTGTATTTGAGAGAGTGTCCACGTAAGTTTAAAAGATTTAAGTAAAAAGAAGTTCACTAATTTGAACAAAGCGATACTAATTTATGGGATCCAAGTCACAAGTGCTGCATCTTCTGAAGCTAATGGTTTATTGCTGAGCAAAACAGAAGGTCAGCTGCTTTGTCTCTTTTAGTATTGTTTGATATGCAAATCCTTAACGCTGAACAGCATGTCTGGTTTACTACTGCTTCTTCTGTCATATCTAGAAGGCGAGATGCTTATCCTTGTTTCTGCGTACTGCCTTCCTAGCGACAGCAGTGTGATGCTGAGTGCTGCTGAAGGGCAGATTGGAAGGCGACCACCTGCCCGCCCCTGTGGGGCACAAGTTAGCTGGGTTTAAATAGGCTTGGAGGCCCTGCCAGAGAGCAGGCTTCACAGCTGGACCCAAGGGTGCTCTTTTGCTGGGTTAAGTGGTGGGAACGGGTGGAGAGGGAGTGTGGCTTTGTCTAATCTGGCAGCCCAAGCTGCATTTGGCTGGCATGAAAAATTCCCTCTCGTGGAGCCCACAGTTGGCAGCTCATTAAAATACTGGCTAAAAAAAAAGAAAAAAAACCACACCAAAAACCAAAACAACCCACACAGAAAACAGTCTCCTCAACGGCAACATTTTTGTTTACAGATATCAAGACCTGTAGTCAAAGGAAGGACTGGAATAGCAATGATCTCTCTGCTTCCAGGTGCTTTGCTCATCTTGCAAGCTCTCCTAGCATCACCTCAGTCTGCTTGGGAACAGGCACTGGTACAGCTCCCCTCTTTCTTTCAGCCCAGGACAACTACTTCTGCCCTACACCTTCCCACACCTCCTTTACCTCTGGGCTGTATTTTCCGAAGATGTGGTGCCCCTTTTAATTCTAGGCTTAGGTCTAGAGGTGGCTAACTGGGTAGTGCAGCTGGTGCTAGGCAAGCAGCCATTTCTGGATGAACACCTTCCCACCAGCTCTTTAAACACTTCTGAGTTCTATTTTTGACCGTTCCCTATCTCTTTATGCTGTGTGTTTGAGCAAGACCAAATTGCACAGGAACCTTCCCCTGCTGTAGGTGAACACAGATATATCTTTCACTCTCCTCAGCAGCTTCATAGTGGTCCATGGCCATAATATGATGCAAACGTGATTTGTTGGGCAGCTGGGGAGTGACACTATTTGTTGGCGCTGGGGATAGCATCAAAGTCAAGGCTTTGAGCATCAACGTGTGTCTCCCGTGAGGCCCCAAGGGTAAGGTTAGAATAATGGAAACTCATCAGGTCTCAGTGAGGCCGCTGGCAGGGGAGGAGGTGAAAAGGACCCCCAAGAGCTCCCTACTTGCCTGTCCCCATCCTTATTTCCTGTTTCCCTCCCCGTGGCTGGGACTGCCTCTTCCCCAGGCGGGAGGCAGAAAGCCGGGCTGGGCAGCAGCCATCCCTCTTCAGCACCGAAGCCCTGAGCCAGCCTTGCAGGTGGCACCTGCGAAAGCTGCTCTGCTGCCGAGAGGGAGGTTTGCGAAAACCTAGAGCCCGCTTGAGGAGATGCAGTAGGAGTTGGCATCGCTCCAGTTATTGCCATGAATAAGAAAGACTTAGGCAGTCGCTTCACTGAAACAAAATAAAACCTCCTTGTGGGTTCTTACCTGTCTACTTTGATAACTGAAGGATGGTCACAAATAGGCTTAATTTTATATCTTGTTTAACGAGAGGAGAACTGAATTCTACCAAGACTTGATACTGGATTTTTGTTAGAAAAGCTCCAGTTTGGAGGTTTTGCCCAAGGACCTTGACTTTCGGTTAGCCACTGGAGAAGTTACTTGAGCTGTTTTAACCACCTGGCCCCATCTGCAGGCACCGAGCACTCCCAAACGCGACCTGTGCGAGCTCCCCAGGAGCTCCCCGGGAGCTGGCGCAAGGGCTGGGACCTTGGCTCGGGCTCCCAAGGCACAGCCTACTGAGGTACACAAATAGTTTGGGTTTTGGTGGGGGTTTTTTTGCTTTTATTTATTTATTTATTTACTTTTTCTCCCCCTCTTTTGACAATGGGCACTCATTGCATGACTCTGTGCATATCTTCTCTGCAGCAGCCTGATCCTGGAGACTAGAGCCAGAGTAGCACCTCAGCATCTCCTCCTCCTGTCGGTGCTGATGGTGAAGTTATCCTTCTGGATAACACGTTCCTGGTGCAGGAAGACAATATTCAGTAACCTTCGGCACCTCAGATGATGCACTGGCATTTCTGATCTCATTGTAAATGGCCTGTTGCATCTCTTGCTTGCTACTGATAACTCAGAAAGAATAAAACAAGATCAAAAAAACAGTGTTGTCACAGGTGTCTCAATTTTGTAGCATTTGTGACACCTTGCTGTCATAATAAGTTGGATTTTTTTATCTGTGGGTATTTTGCGGGAGTAATTACTTTTCACTGCCAGGAGTAAAGTATGTAGTGACCAAGTTGAATCCAGCCCTGTTCCTGTTGATTCAGTAGGATTTGTTGACATCACTGTCAGATTTGGAAACCGCAGGCAGTTTAGGTTTCTGTGTTTATACCCACTAGACACCACTTGACACTGTGAATTCAGGGCCAAATCAGTTAAAGTGCATGCAGACATTTTCCTTTGTGCAGCTCTATAACTTTAGGTCATTGCCTTGAAAAATGTTACTGTAACAGTTTGCCTGCTAGAGAAAAATATATTAAGACCGGCACTCTATCCATAAGCAAGTTTTAAAGGTCAAGTTTTTCAGACAAATCAGAGTATTTCAATATATAGGCCTCTTTTGTAAACTTTTTAAGACTGTGGTGTTTCAAAAGAGCAGGAATTCATGCACCCTACTTGCTACTTTCTACCACTCTTACTACTGGCTCAATACTACTCTGTGCCAATGCAGCAGGCTCAAAGGAGCCAAGACTGTCATGGAAAAAGTTCGGCTGTAAAAATCCGGGAGTTGTGAGAAGAGGCACTTGCTGGAATTAGAGCATCTAGTGCATCGTTATCATTCAGAGCATTTAGTTAATGCTTTATTATTTTAGTCATTTATTAAATTTGAAAATCAAATACGAAACTGATTGTAGTGCCTGCCACCCGACAGGTGTCTGATTAGAGTGTGTAAGGGCACCCACCAGGAGCTGCAGGAAAAGCACGTATTTTTAGGGAAAGGGTGCCATCGTGTGGGAAGCTCCCGCAGCACGCAAGGACAGCAGGGCCTACGGGCTGTGCAGGCTCGCAAGAAACTGCCCTTCCTCATGTTTTCCCTGGAATTTCGATAAAAGGACCATTTTCATTTCTGAAAATGTGCTACAAAAACAGGAAGTTTCATAACTGGGAACAGGTTAGTAGCGTTAAATCTTCTTAGCATGTTAACTGTTACTTTGGTTCCACAAGCAGGGCAATTCAGAAACAAAGTGTTTACTAAGTCTAACAGAAGTGGGATCTCCCTTTTTCTCTGTATGAAGTTAATATAGTCAGATATTCATGCTCTTATAATTTCTCTTGATATGTATTTTCTCTCTCGAAATCTGTTTTCAGCTACAGTTTTACAAGGCTTCATTAGAAGCTTTCCATCTCTCGTTTTCCATGTAAGATACAATTACTATCCCCAGTTTTTGCTTCTTTTTTATGTTTTCCTTTAAATAATTGAACTTGTATGTTACATCCATAAAGAAAATTGCCAGTAATTAACAGGAGTACAATTAGGAATAAATCTCTGTTAAGGAACAAGCTAAAGTTCAGTGTCTTTATGCAAATGCCTATTGTTGAAAAGATGTCTTGTGTAATCAGGAATTACACTGACAAGTGAAGAATCATTTAATTAATGAGAATAGAGCAATCATTTGGATGGTTCATTCTATTACTGACTGAATAAAAGAGAGAAAATAGCCCTGCTCGGGGATTAGAGCTGCTGCTGGAAGAAATAAGCCCCACAATGTTGTTTTGTTATTGCCTTGTGTAGATAGTACAGTAATTCCTAAATAAAAAAAACACATATGCCAAATGTTTGGCTTGGGCATCAAAAATTAATCTTCTATTACTCTACAACAACTTAGACAAAAGGGTTCTGTTTATGCTGACTATCTGCTGCTCCTGCTAACCTGACAGACTGGAATATTTGGGCAAAAATACTTACATAAGTCGTAATGCAGGATGCTAGGGCAGTGAGAACCAGAATTATGGTGACTTATGTCTGTAAGCACTATATGCCATGACAGAGAGTAGCATGTGGACTGTGTTTGCAGTCACAGAGGAGTAAGTATGGTGGGAAAGGACCTCTGGAAGTCTCCAGCCTAGCCCTTTCCTCAAAGCAGGTCCAGTTAGGTCAGGTTGCTCTGGGCCTTGCCCAGTGGGCCTTTGAATATCACCAAGGATGGAGATGCTGCAAATCCTTTGTTCCAGTGTTTGACCTCTCCCTTTTTCCTTTCATCTAGTCAGGATTGCTCATGTTCTAGTCTGTCCCAGCTGCATCTCCTCCTGTCACTGGGTCTGGCTCCAGCTCCTCTACAGGCTCCCAGTAGACCTCCCAACTGTAGGCGGCAATGACACCAATCCTGTGTATGGTCCCCGTGCCCCCACAGCTCCTCTGGACGTGGATGTCTCATAACAGCTATTCTGTCTCTTGCAACAGAATGGAGAGTCCTCCCATCCTTGACTTATCCCTGCCCCCTCAGGAAGCTTCGGGGTGGGGTTTCCCTAAGTTGGCTTTCGGTTTGGGACAACTCAAAATATAGCCCAGGCAACTCTAACCTTGTTCATCGTTCTCCAGGGCTGGACCTTCGGTGATGTACTGTCAGCAGGCGTTGCACAGAATTTGTCCCACTCCTTATAAACGCAAAGCTATGTGAACAAGGTGATTCTGACATCTCCAAAGCCATGTGTATCACCTGCAATCTGTTCCTCAAGGGTTACACACTTCCCTTTGGTACAGCACGGAGGTGGACAAGCAGTTCCCCTCTGAACAGGTCAGGAGCTCAGCCATGGGACTTACTCCTAGGTAGGAAGCAGAAACGCACTCCAGAGCTGTGCTGGCATTTAAGCCACTGATGGCTGCATGAAGTCTCCCATTCCTGGTAGGACCACAGCGTAAGTACATAGTCATTTGGATGTGCCATAGAAAATGTAGTGGCTTCATTGACATGACTACCTGTTCAGGTGGCATTGGAGATTGAATGATCTCTGCGTAGAGCAGTTGCCCTGTGCTTCCGAGGTGAATTCAAACTCCCTTTCACAATATTCTGTTTTTCTGAGATTGAGGTAGACCACTGCATCGAGCTGTTATGGTAGCCCTGAGTGAGTGGAACAGCTTTTCTTACCCCTTTGATGCAGTACAGTCTCTGGTAGCAACGTCACAGACCTCTGCTGGTTTGTGTGCGCTTGGATTTTTTGCATGCTGTGTCAAATGATTGCACAAGTAATTGTTTGCCTTCCAACACTGAAATGAAAAACAAATTCATTACATGAAGGAAAACATTCCCCCTGGTTTATTTTTTTTAAGTGTAATCATTGAATTTTTTATTTTGGGTAACCAGATGCACCCAGCTGCTACTCTAGTCACTTATGGATATTTTTAAAAAAACCACTCTCCTCAGGAATAAATGAACTAAATATTAAAATCTTCTTCCAAACAAAATTCTCATTTCTCAAAGTGTTCATCCCACAGGATGTCTAGCTAAATACGTTGGCCTTGCAAGCTGCCCAGTAAATCTTTGGTGGTAGGCTGGGTATGTAGGTGTAAGGATGAGTGAATTCCACAGCAAAGAACCTTCCTATGGAAATCACTTACCAGCAGGTCACACGCTCCCATTGAGCAAGATTAGTTTAGGTCATCACTGACTGCAGCTAAGATATTTCTGCTCTTTCTCCAAAGCAGCAAGTAGGAACCGTGATAAAAATCAGTTTACAATAAGGTAACGTGTATCCTGTGGTAGATCTGAACTGCATTTTCTTTTCTTTTTTTTTTTTTTTAATTGAAATGTCTCTTCTTCAGCAATTAAAATGCAAAATATATATTATGAAATATCTAATGAGCTATACAAGTCAACTGACATAGTCTGTAGTGAAAGCCAGTTAAGAAAATAAGGTATATTAAGTAAAGCATTTTCATTAATGGTCTTAAAAGAAGGAAAGAGAGACTTGTGCATGCTTTCCTGTATCTAGAGTGGAGCATAGACATCCATATGCTTAGTTTTACAGGCAACTCCATATTCAAGCTTTCTTTTCTGGATAAATCAGTCCATCTGGATTCATCAGCTGCTTGGCTTTCCGAGACACATGGGAAGAGGTTGCAAGTAGTCGGATTACCTCCTCGCGCTCTCAGGTGCCACCTCCACTGCCCTACTGTAACCCCTGACTCTGTGCTTTCTCCTCAAGGATTTTGGAGCTGCAGCAGAATGGCGACATGGACATACTGAAGCATAAGTGGTGGCCGAAGAATGGTCAATGTGATCTTTACTCATCTGTGGACACCAAACAGAAAGGAGGTGCCCTGGACATAAAAAGTTTTGCAGGTGTTTTCTGCATCCTCGCTGCTGGGATTGTCCTATCCTGTTTCATTGCAATGTTGGAAACGTGGTGGAATAAAAGGAAAGGCTCCCGGGTTCCATCAAAAGAGGTATTAGACCCTCCATTTCTCCTGGGGAATTTTCATGCACCCTAAATATTGCTGGCTTGACTTCATAGCATTAGAGAGGGTGGGTAATCAAATTCAGAGGTATTTCCTTAGCTTCCTGATTTTTTAAGGTAAATGTTGTTCCTCAAAATCTCTTTAGCTATTCTTTCTAGAAAAGCTTGAATGAAAAAAAATGTGTATTGACGATGTATAAACATGCAACTATTCTGAGTAAAACACAACTGTTACTTATAGAATAGTGCATTATTAATACATCAATATTTAGTTCATTATTCCCATTGGTGAGAGCTAATTCTCACCAGTAAGTTCAAAGGTTTCTTGGCTTCTTCTTGAAAAATATATCCCCTAAGCTCAGTGGCTGAGTCTTTCAAAATAAGTTTGCAAAGTTTAGCCCTTTAATCAGCAGTTAGCTTCTTAAGTAAGCTTGTCCCCATTTTCAGAAATGTTAACCTCTTGAGACTTCCATGAACTTCAGCTCTCGTTATTTCAGCTGAAGTCCAGGGAAGCAAGAGTACGTTCGATTTTTCAGATTCAGGCCAGAGTTATTTCTGAAATGTACCACACACTTGTTTCAGAAAACCTTGGATGGAGACTAAGGGGAGATATGTTATTTTACACCAGAGATGAGTTTGCTTCTACACCTGCATGTGCAATATTTTCCTTCCCATGGCAATCTACCCGTCCCTTTACCAGCCATCTGAGCCTTATGCAGTCTTACGACAAATTTCTTACCTTCATAATTAAGTCTCTAGCTCTACAAAATACTAGGAAAACATTAGGAAAAAAGAAGTTATTAAAATGTACTCGGTAGTGATGCCCAAAGCTGAACCTAAATACGAGCTTTAATGTAGCACTATCAATTGTAGCTTTTCTATCAGTGTAGCTTAGACACATCTGTGCAGCTTGTGGGGTATTGCTGTTAATTTGTGTGCAGTGGTCTCGCCTTCTCTGCAGTTCCTCCGTTGTGTTTATTCCTGCTAATCTAATGCTGTGTAATCAGGCTGGATTAATTACACTACCTAATTAGACAGCATTGGCACTGGTATTAGAATACGTTTAATCTTTTCTTGCCTGTTTTAATTCCCAAGCTTTTTTTTTTTTGTTCAAGATCTGGACCGGACCATTATTCAAAGAAAAAAAAGAATCTCTAGTCTTTAAATTGGGTTTCTCAGGAATGGAAACCGTATAGTTTCAACTGGTAAATTATTTTTAAAAAGCTAAAATTTACTTGACTGTTGTTTACCCAAACTTTCAGAACTTCATATTTATCTGGTGCAAAACACAAAAATAAATAACAAATTAAAAGAAAAAAACCAACACGGATATTTTATATAAATATAAAATTTCCTATTTCAGTTTTTAAATGCAGAGAAATTCAAGTGTATACTTTCCACAAATGGTATAATTTGGCCTCCTTGATCTTTGTTACATGGTCGTTAGCTTAGCATTTAAAATTGCATCTCAACACTAAATTGAAAAGCTTGGCTCAAAACTGAGTTTAACGTGGACGTATGTGCTGAATGTCCCCACTCTCCTGGATGTGGGGGTCATTCAGCAAAGAAATACATCTTAACTAACTTTCTCAAAATTCATTTTAGCTTCCATGAAATCCATTGGCTCTTCCAGGCCACTAGTCCAGAATCGGGGGTCAGATTGGGCCAGTTTGTGGTCAGCAAGCCAACCCTTTTTCCTGGTGGCTGCCATCTTGTGCTCCAGAATGCAAGCATTTATACTGAAAAAAATTGTCTTATGGTTGCGAAGATAACATTTCGGTCGCGTACCAGAAGTAATCCATTCAATGATGTCTGCCTGAGTCTGCAGACAGCCTTAAACGGTAGCTCTGAGAGAAGTATGAACCGCCCCAGTAATCTCAATGGGATGTTGACTCTGAAGCCTGATGATAATTTAAATGTGAAAACTGCTGAATATTTCACTACTGGTCACACAAGAGAGAAGAGGAAAGATCATATTATGGAGATATGCACAATCTTACTGTGAGTGGGTCTCATTTTGGTGTATCGATTGGGTGGAGATTGGGTTGTGGGCTAAGCATGGGAGAATATCACCGCTTATATATTTTCACTGGTCTGACCCTAGCCCCAAATGCATCTCTGTAAGAGAGGAAAGAGGAATATTTTGAGTAACTTATAGAGGCTCAGAAGTGATGAAATTCCAATCTTTTCCTGATCAGCATTTTAAATTACAAAGTGTTTGTATGTTTTTTCAAAATTAAAAACAAACAAACAAACAAAAAACCCAAACCCAAGACCCAACAAAGGAGAAAAGCAAAAAAACGCAAAAATATTTAGGACTGTCCCTCAGAGACATAGTCATGACTTGCATGTGCTAACGGAGCCTCTGTATATTTCTTCAGCTTCCAATGTGGCCCCAGTTCTCCTGCATCCATATGCAGCTCCAAAGATTTTAGGAGAGAGCGTTTGGTGAATGCGTTTGGTTTCGATGTCACCTGTGTGGTTGTTATGTGCATCCATGTCTATGTCCACATGTGAATAAACTATAGACAGAAAGCTAAGTCTGAGAAACGAGCACTGCATTTTTTCCTTCCCGTGATGAGCTCAAACCAAAGCCTCTGTGGTCAGTGATTGTCCAGTCCCTGGGAGATCCCTGATGCCCCGTTCCCTGCCCCTTTTCCCCCGGTTTGTCTCCCTGTCCCTGCCCTCGGAGGGTAAAATCCCGGAGGGGAGCTGGCCTCTCAGCCTCCTTCCAGTCAGGCTCTGTGTTCGGCGTGGTGCCAGTGCAGATATTCGGTGATCCGTTTTGCTAAGTAGATGAACTCCTGCAGTTTGTTCTAGGTGTGGACTTTTTCAGAGTGCTTGACTTCATTCCTAGACAAAGGAGGGATCTCAAGCCCATTCGGTATACTAGGAGTTTTGCCATTGATTCAGGGAGCTCTGGATCAAGCCAGTCATTGAGTTGCAGTAATCAAGGCTGGAAGTCATCAGTGCACACCTATCGGCTGCCTAATTATCCTCTGTGAGGTCCTAGAGTGTGAGATATTTCTAGTGGCCTGGAAGAGCCAGTAGATTTCACAGAGATTAAGGTAAATTTTAAGGTTAGTTGAAATCAATTTTTGTTCTGAATGAGCTGTGCTACCTAGACTGAGGGACTACCCCTGTATGTGTATACTTAATGCTGCTTTGAATTAAGCTTTGCAGTTCAGTACAATACAGATGATTTATTGTGTCACCCAGGACATCTCCACTTTTTTTTTAACTTCCATGCGTTTAAATTCTCAATTATAACAAACCTGTTCTCTGGGAGGAGAGATTTAAGAAGGAAAAGGAACAGAGACAAGAGAAGGGACGATATATTATAATAAATACCTCAGGCCGCCTTCTCTTCTCACCCACAAGAGCGTAATTCCATCAGAATCAATGGAATTGCTTCTTTGTAGGTAAGGGGAGGGTTAATCCCTCTGTTGGCATCGTAATTTAAGATTGCCCGGTGTACTCCTTTCTGTGTGATGTCAGTGAGTCACCAATTGTTTTTTTTTTTTTTTTTTGTCTGGAAGTTCAGCTTTTCTACACCACAATTTATATTATAAAGGCAAAAAGCAACCTGAGATCTTTTTAGCCCTTCCTTAAGCCCTGAGAGGATGACAAAGACAGCAACCTGATCCCTCGGAGCCTCCCATGTTGACATCCAAATCTAGTCCTCATGCAGAGTTGAAGAACTGGCATCATCCCAGGCATTTGAGAATGATGAAAAAATTGATGAAAAAATGATGAAAAAAAAAATGCTTTGCTCTCATGGCACAAAGTTTGCTGTTATTCAGCTGTTGCTAGTCCAACCCACCTAGCTCTGAGCCTGACTTTTCCTGATGGAAACCGAGCGGTAGCGCTTGGAGTTTAGTTGTTCAGATTCGGGGTTTGAAGGTAGCTGTGGTGTAAGCGTCTGCCTCGGTTTGGCTTAGTCCACCCAGCTGCAGGTGGTGGGGGTAGTTGCTGGTGATGTTCAGAGATGCCAACAGCCAGCTGTAGTTAATTGTGCGTTGTGCTTCCTGAGCAGTTCTGATCGCACTGTGAAGCTTCAACCCAGGACAAATGGCGATGGTGAGCGGTGCCTCTTGTTTTTCTTGTTCCCCAGGATGACAAGGAGATCGACCTGGAGCACCTCCACAGGCGCGTGAACAGCCTCTGCACAGACGACGACAGTCCCCATAAACAGTTCTCCACCTCGTCGATTGACTTGACCCCGCTGGACATTGACACTTTACCCACACGTCAGGCACTGGAGCAAATCAGTGACTTCAGAAACACTCACATCACCACAACCACCTTCATACCAGAACAGATCCAGACTCTGAGCCGCACTCTGTCTGCTAAAGCCGCTTCTGGTTTCTCCTTTGGCAGTGTGCCCGAGCACCGAACTGGCCCTTTCAGGCACAGGGCACCCAATGGCGGCTTTTTCAGAAGCCCCATCAAAACAATGTCATCTATCCCTTACCAACCAACTCCTACTCTGGGGCTGAATATCGGTAGTGACCCAGACCGAGGCACCTCCATCTGAGCATCAGACCAAGTTTCTTCACTGTTTCTTTTTTAGGACTCCCTTTGCAAGGAGCAGCTGTAATATTGTGGGACTAACATGGATGTAACCCTTTTTCTTTTTCTTATTTTTTGTTTTTGAGGGTTAATTTGTTTGGGGGTTATTTTCTCTTTAGGGTTTTTTTTCCCCCTTTTTAAATTTTATTTAAGAATCAGGATTATTAGTAACAACTCTTCCTCCTCCTCTTCTCTGCTTTCTCAGTCTGGTCTCCTCTGTCTCCCCTTACTCTCTTTACTACTTGAATCACTTATTCTTTGGTTTATCACCACGTTAGGTTTTGGTTACTTCAGGCTTTTCGTATACTTTAAATATAGGAAACATGCAGCGATTTGTGCATAGAAAAACCCTGAGGATTACTTTAGAGAAGGGCATTCGCTTCTCCTTCCCTACTGCCCTTTTTTACTATAATTGCAATAACTTAAGTCCTTTTCATGTATTCTGCTGCATCCAGTCAGCGCTCCACTGCTGTGTGTCCTTTTAACTGTGGACCAAAGGCAAACCCTGCAGTTTAAAAAATGGAAAAGTTAAAAAAAAAAGGGAAAAAAAAAAAAAAAAAAAGCAAAGCAAATGAAGTTAAAAGACCATTCAGGCCCCATAATACGAGAATGCAGTTTTGTAGGATTACAAAAAGCCATTACTATGCCAGTAAAGACTACAGTTAAATCTACTTTTGCACTGCAACAGTGCATATGACCTTTATGTGATTGTACAGTGTTAAAAGTTTTTCTTATGTACAGTAAACTGTATCATATGGCAGAAGCCTCTGTTGTGTTAAATAAATTAGTATCTCATACATATATATATATACATATATACACACAGGTATGTGTATATATATATACATGTATATATAGCTATAAAATGGCAGCCATTGCTATTGCAATTCATTTAATAAAGCTTTAGTAAAAATGTGTTGTATACAGGAAAGATGTACAGTGCAGGGGGTCTTTTCATTTAGAAAAGACAGGTTGCTTTAATGTTATTCTGACTTGCATCATTTGCCAACAGAGCATATTTTATACTTTTTTATTAGAACATCTGGGGCAATTTAACTTTTGTACCTAGATGTAACTCCTTTGGTTAGGTTTTGCATTGGCTATTGAGCATTCTATAAGGATAACCTTGATAATTTTACTTTTAATTAATTAGAAAAGCGGAACTCTCTCTTAGGCATACCACGTTCATGAACAACTAATGTAGTTCTAGAGAAGTTTAAACATAGATCAAAGGTTAATAAATTATTTTCCAAATCAGTGCAGTTGATCAATACAATAATGGTGTTAATGGAGAAAAAAAAAGCCCTCGAGAAATACAGATGTGGCCTTAATTATAATCACTTATTGTTTAAGGAAAAAAAAAATATGAACAGGCGCTCATTTTAACCCTTTATATGTTAAGTTAGATTTAGAGGAGCTATGTATTTTTTACATTAGTGCCAACTGTATAGAACAAGAGAAAGAACAGCAGTGAGAGCAAAACCAGTGCCCACTTTGGCACCAGCTTTTTAAAGTAACACAGTTACCTATTAGAAATGTAGGAAGAGCTTTCAATTTGTAATCCTTAAAACTAAAAATGCAGTTAAGTAGAAAGCAAGCAGTTTATCCTGTGAGTTTTTTGGTTTGGTTTTGGTTTTAATGCAGCCATACACTTATTTTAACCTAACTCATTCTTTGGCTAGGATTAATAGGAATCAGCCTATGTGATTTGCTTTAGGATAAATTAAAAGGTATATTCTTCAGATCTATTCTGTTTTGATGCTAATTCTGTTCTGGGGGAGCATCTTGTACTGTCACTGTTTTTTTGTACTAAATCTTCAAATATTGTCTACTGTGTAAGGCAGAACAAATTCTTATCGTGCAAAAGGCCATTTTGTTTCCAGGGTAGCAAGTGTCTAAAAGCATGCACAACTTGCTTCCCCCTTGTAACATTCATGAACTCATCCACACTTCAGAGTAAAATAAAAAAAAAAAAAGAAAATTTCTTTCCAACAAGCTACGTAGGGACATACCAGATGTTGCAGTGATTTTAGCTATTAAAAAAAACCTGTTAATCATGTATGATATTTAAAATAGGCCTATTTTGATGTGTTGCCTATTATACAGATACACAAAACACTTTTTGGAGGCCTCAGTTACAAGTGGCAGAGCTTTCTGTGTATAATTTGTCTAAATAATTTGTCTAATAAAATTGTTTTCTAAACTTGCGTTTCCTCCTGTTTAATTGCTGAGCGCTGTGGGATTTTCAGTCTGTAGCAAGGCGTCCACTCGTGAATGTTTCTGCCGCACCATTACTGAAGGGGATTTAGCCCACGGAGATGGGATGAGCTCGCCAGGCTGCCATGAGTCAGGTCAGTGTAGAGCATTCATGGCGATCACCAAGATTTACCGTGTTTATCAATGTCAGGCCTAGATTTCAGAAAACATATACGGACAGCGTTTTGGAGAATTACTTTAGAGTTCATTGGCACTGACATGCACGGGACGTGGTTTGTAGAAATACTGCATTCCCACCTCCATCCTTTTTAGCGTAATCTAGGAATTCTCTTGGAACATGGTCATCATTTTTATAGAATCACATTCTGCCATCTTTATTGCACTGAAGTTAGTTTGCTCTGATACTGGACATACACTGCCTTTAGAGCTGACGAAAATTTTAGTGTGAGAGAATTCAGTCCATATTTCATTATGGCCTTCTCAGTCCTTAAGTTTCATTAACATGTTAAACTTAATGGCCTAGTCATTAGTAAGTCATGCAGAATGTACTGCAGTAACATCAGCCGTGCTGATTTAACTTGCAGCATCCAACATTTGTCTGCTGGCTTTTTACATTCAGCGTATTTCATTCATTTAAGAGTGTTTTTGACCTCTTACAGTTTTCTATTAAGCTTAGCAGGCACTCAGGGGATTTCATTTTACAGTTTCAGCAACACATTGGAAGGAGTCCTCAACTCATTGCTACGTTAAAAAAAAATCTGAGTCCAGGTAACATAAAAATCTAAAGGAAGTTAGATTATTGAAAGTGACTTGAGGTTAAAAGTTAAAGGTGCCTACGCACTAATGCCAATAGGCTCGTAAGTCAGCGGGCACTAAAAGCCTAGCAACAGGATGCTAGAAGCTTTTATAGTCAGGCTACTTTTATTATTTCATCAAAATCAGCCAAGAGACAAACTCTACTCTGAGGCAGAGCTATGGCAAACTGAGGCACTGACCCTACGAGCCCTTACGGACGTTACGGTGTCTCCAGTAGGGGTTCCCTTAGGCACAAAGATGCTTGCATGATCAGGGTCCTAGTTTCAGGCTATTCCTGATCTGTAAAGTAATCGTGACCTCTTGGAAAGTGCTGTCCTGCTGGCATCAAAAGTCATTCACTTTGTCTTTAGCACAGGCATTGTCCCTGTCATTCATGCTCACAGACACCTCTCTAGAGCTAGGTAGTTTTACAGATACTACATATGTACTCTCTATAACGGGCTACATTAAGGCAAACCCTACGTTACACTTCTCCTCCCCTTCTTCAAATAGAAATCCAGTGAAATAATAGTGTTAAAACCTGTCAAGTGTGTCGCTGCAGTAGCCCCACTGGAAATACAAGCCAGCTGTATATAAAGATGAGTTGTTTGCATGGTGATTCCAGTCATACAATCATTTTGACATACCAGCTACAAACAAAAAGCAAGTACTGGAAGAAAACATATTTGTCCGATTTCAAAGAATCACTTACTCGGTAAGATGTTTCTATTGACCAACAGTGAAATACCTGAAGATAAAAAATAGTCCTGCTGCACCAATCAAGGGAATTATTATAGCTGTCACTGACTCACCCGCAGCATGACCAGAGCCAAAGTCTCCTGGGTTTCCCTCCTGTCTTCACAAAACAAAGTGCTAGTATTGTTTCCCTAAATAGATCAGATTTGTCAGAAGTATCTTTTTCTCTTTCTTTCCCGCTCATGTAGAATGCTACGAAGTGATGAGAACGTAAAGCTGCTTTTCTGTGAAGACTCACTGTAGCTGGGTCAATACAGCACACTGTAGGTTAATACCCTGCATCAGTTTAATTTCTCAAATCTGCACAAAGGTGATGACATGAAAAGTAAACCAGCTTCCTGTGGGTGTAGCTAATGAAAAAAAATAGGGTCTCCGAAGCAACAAAGGTACCGTACCAACACAGCTCTGCTTTATCCATTTTTCTCTCGGTCCCAATGTCTGTGTTTCCGCTGCACTCTGCAGAGCTCTTTTGAAATAAATGTCAAAATCAAGTATCTGCTCCTAAGTATGAGTCATAGACAAAGTTTTTGATAAACACTGTGACATGAACACGTGCATCCACATGTCACATCAAGACCGGCGGGCAACTGCGAAGGCATCATCACAACCTATCAGCTTGTCATGTCTCACCCAAGGCGTCGTTCGTGAGGTCGGAAACAGAAGCTTCCAAAGGAAGGTCAGTGCAGGCAAAATGATTCACAGCTGAATAAATTCCTAACCAAAAAACTGTACCAATGCCTCAAAATTACAGGAGCCATGAATTTAATGAAAAAAATTACCTTGCAAGAGGTATAGTTATAAAAATAAATTTACTATCTGTCAAGACTTACAAAATCTGCCCCCCCCCCCATCCCATTCATCACAGTGGCGTGATGCTTTGCGTGTACTACAGAATTTATTTCTGTAACATTCATCAGGAGGAAGGAAAACATTACAGCCAGAAAACTGAACTGTCAAGTCACTAACTACGGTGCTCCAGGTCACACAGGAAATACGAGGCAGAAGCAAGAATTCAGCAACTCAGAACCATCTCACTGGTATAAGGGGAAAAATAAATCTTTCTTTCCTGAATGCTCAGAGAAGGGCTCTTAGCTGAGGGTACTGGGGCGAGAGAGAGGCAAGCAGCGAGCCAAGGAGAGGGCTGCACCACCCGGGTGGGTTGGCAGTGGGAAGAGGCAATGGTTGTCCTGTTCACAGGCCAGAGACACACCTTCACCATGGCTCCTTCTGCCCCAGCAGTCACTTCAGACCAGTTTTGGCCCCCTTAAAAACAGCAGGGGCTGTTATGGACACAGCTGAGGCTCATAAGCAGGGCTACGGAGGCAGATATGTGGCTCATACATTTCTCCCTAGCTCCCACCAGAAGCAGTGTGTGAGCCCACCGGCAGCTGGAGAGTGCCACGTATCGGGGCAGGAGCCCTCTGTACGCCAGGTTAGCCTCCCACAACAGGGAGCTTTCCCCAGAGGTGCTGCTCATGCTGCCCAAAGCAAGGCAGATGTGAACGGGCACAGCGACAGTATAAGCCCCAGTACAAATGCCTGGGATCAGTACCTGCCGTACCAGGGGAGAAAAAGAAGGCTACCTGCAGCCCAGCAAGCACAGGACACCCCTCCACCACGACATGACAACTCAGTGCTCCTGTAGCTAATTATTTTATTCCTTACCAGCACTAGTAAGGCCAACCTTTCTTTCAATGCAGGATAATTTTTTCCTCTTCTAAAAAAAAAAATATGCTTGTGTCCCATTCCTTGTTCCAAGCGGGTGATGCACCAACACAACATGGGATAAGGAACAGCTGCAGAGTGCCAAAACAAAAATTAACAGCTTTTTTTGCAAATCCAGCTATCATCCATTTTAAGACTGACACCCCCCCAAATCAAAGTAAGGCATTTAAGGCNGCACATACATGGCTGCATGAGACAGCTGTTGAGCTCCTCACATAACCACAGAGCTGCAGGTGCTTCCCTAGATTGCTGTCCTGGTCCATGCTGCAGCTGGCATGGAAGCATAAAAACTTGGCCTCACAGGGTGTGGAAACCGGCAGCTCAGGTACAGCCTCTGCAGAGGTGTAACCTGCACATTTGCTTTCGCAGCCCTGTAAAATGCCTTGTGTTACAGCTGTTACGGGTTTGTGTGGCGTGGGGTTTTTCGGTAGCGGGGGAGGGGGCTGCAGAGGTGGCTCCTGTGAGAAGCTGCTGGAAGCTCCCCGGGCTCCAAGTGGGACCCGCCTCTGGCCCAGGCCGAGCCCATCAGTG
>VYZV01002483.1:613-17929 GCA_013401275.1 Pandion haliaetus | reverse complement strand
GGGAGTTGTATGACAATAGCTTTGCACTACTAACATATCTGAATCCCAGAAGTTATTTAGAGTGTCTTCAAAAGTTATCAAATTGCCAAGTGGTTGACAGTCTTCTACTATAAACAAAGCCACTCAGTTCTTGTTTGTTCACTCTTTTTAAAGGCTGCAGTAGACATAGCAGCTACTGTGTTTGGTCACATGAACAAAACAAGCCTCTTCTGCAGTCTTTTGTACTTTTTGTCAAAGTTCCTAGATATTTGAGTAAAATGTCAAGTATTTTGAACTTAGCCACCCAGCGAGTACCAGTCAGCAAGACCTTTGTTTTTGAGTGATGATGGAGGAACCGACCAAGATGTAGACTGATTCAACATATCCTTGCAAAGTACTTCTGCCAGTTGCTTGCCAAAATCTCAAGAAAGTACTTTAAATCAAAGTCTTAATAGACAGAGAGTTTCAGAAAAATGGCTGATACTCTCAGGTCTTCTCTGGAGTGCCCTACATAGACAAAGCCTCTAAAAACATTATGTCTGGAAAACTCAAGGTTCCCACCCAGTGTTTTGCATTTCCCTTTTCTAAAGGCTTGAATGTGAAAGTGCTTTGAAGTTGGGAAGCATAAACAGATGTTTTCTCTTGGGAGCTCTTGAGTCCTTACATTTTGCATAGCTGAGGACTAAAAAGACAAGGAACTTGACTGAAGATCAAGAAGCTTCTAGACAGGAGACTAACAGAACAATAGTCATTGACAGTGAATGCTTGTAGAAAGTCATCTTATTTCTAATCTAAGACTGGAGCCGTGTGAACAAAGGGAAAAAAGAAATTGGCTGTTCTGAGGACTGTCCTGAAGATTTGCACAGTGCACAGATATTTGTGGCAGCATCTGTGTCTACAGTGACTGAAAAGACTGATCAAAGCAGTCAAAAGAGGCAAGATTATCTCTGAAAAGATGAACTGTGGCAGAAGTTGTGGAATTAGGACTTAGATTTCAGTAATCTTGATAGGTATTTCCATTGAAGAAATCGCAGGTGCTAGAAATGTAGTAGTAGGGCATTTAGCATACTCCAACGTGCTTAGGTTCAAAGACCTTAGTGATTTGACCAAATACACATGGATCTGTAAACCTGATATATACAGGTAGAAACATTTACAAAGAGATTATTTCACAGAAAGCTGACTGAACAGTACCAGCAAATATTACTATTAAAAGTAGCTGTAGAAAGAAACTCACATTTTACACTGTTTGTATCTCACTTGAGCTTCAGCAGGGACAACTGCTAAGAACTCCAAAGAGTCTGTGGGAGAAATATATCACCTAAAGCTATGTGGTAAGGGGAGGAAAGCTTCAACAGTGTTCACAATACTCTCTTCAAAAGACAGCTGAATGTTCTGATTTAGTTAGGTGGTTGGGAGTGAAGAAGAATGGAAGTTGCCCTTTTGTGACCACCTAGAGTGCACATGGCAGGGCCTGTACTGTGGGGCTTGTGCACGTTCCTGCAGGTGTTGCTGAGAATAAAAATTTCTTACCTAACTGAAGCTGTGTTTAGATATATCTGTACCATAACATATACTGATAGAGCCTTCAAAGGAATACTGTCCTTTTCTGTGTCTAGCGCAATTATGTTCAGTAAGATTTATCATTATTATTTTGTATAAAGTACAAATAAAATTTCAGCATTTCCCCACAGAAAACACAAATGGAAGAAAGTCAAGGCTTCTGTCTCAAAACCTGTCAGTATAAAGATTATGAGATTAGAACCCCCACACTGGAGAACTAGCAGCATACCACACTTGGATCCATTAAAGCCATTGCCATTGTTCTAGCTATATTTACTGAACAACAAGGAAAGCTTTCTACCCAAACATGGCAAACACTTAAGTACATGAGCACTCTTACTGCCTCAGTAGGACCATTCACATGGGTGAAGTTCCTCAGGCAAGTAAGTGTAGGATAAAGGCCAGATGTGTGTAAAGCTTCTATTATCAAAGGGCTACTAAGCTGAAGTGCAGCGGTCACAAGTACCTCCATGCCTGTTTTACAAATACAGATTTAATATCTACACTGAATAAAGTATTTTTCCCAAGACTGTGCTGATACAGTTGATTACCTTCAGCACAAAAGAAATATTTGCTATTTTTTACAGCAGCTTACAGGCATTTCAGTATGGGCTAGTTCCTGCAAAACTGCATTCACACCAAGAGATATGGCCTCTATTTTGAGCAGTGCCATATTTTGACAATATGCTATACATCTACATCTCTGATAAGCTTTTCATATTGCTAGTTTAAAAGGTGTCCACATGCAGAAACATGCAGACTATGGGTATTCTTCCACAGTCACAAGCAAACATACACCAAGTATTGAACTCATACAATGCATAAAAATCTCTTCATTCTGCCCCTCACTATTATTCACAAAATACTTACAATGCATCATAACAAACATTAGAGTTAATAAAGACAAAATGATATGTCACTGGAAGACACTGGGAGAAATCAGGTCATCACAATGTCTCAGGTCCTGCAATAACTTTTTCTACAGTAACATTTCCAGGTATTTTGGGAAATGGACCATTACTCAAGGTTGAGCAGAAGCCAGAAAAACTTTCCCAAAAGCTCACTGACTGACAAACTGGAATTTTAACTCTAGAATGACTTCAATCTTGCAATCCAATCCATAAATTTATCAAGTTGTCTTAAAATAAATTAATGCTTTGTCCCTAATGCCTTAAGAAAGCCATTTGGTAATTAGACTTTTTTCAATAGGTAAGATTTTAATCATCTCACTAGCCTGTCTTTGCATCTCTTACTAGTAACTTCCATCAACAATGACCAGAATCAAACCCAGTATTGTAAGTGACAGTGTACTTTCTGTACTGAAACAATCTCATCCAATGCATCCTAAATTGGCATTAGCCTGCTGAACTAGGTGAGGCTAATCAGAATTACTTCATCTTCCAGTATCCTAATTTTTATTTAAAAATATTCCCGTTAGACCCAAGTGAGTGACTTTGTATTTTGTGCTTTCAGTTTCACTCCATCCTAGCCTTTCAGTAAAAGTCAGATTTTTTTCCCAGTTCTCTGCACTACTGGCAATACCACCCAACTTCATCTCATCCACAAATTACGTGTGACTTGGTGACCTCAACCTAAGTCACTAACAGATGAAACAGGATGTGCCCCTAGGTTGATCTCTCTCCATTTCCATCCTGAAAATAGAATTTACTGCAATCTCTTTTTCCACCAGCTTTAATCCATCTTTCATTTCTCACATTAATCTATTTTCACCTAAGAATTTTTAGAGCCTTATGTCAAGCATTACTTCATTTTAAGTAAATTAAATTTATCACATGCATTTTCTAAAAACTTAAGTGTCCCAAACCACCCGTGGTCAGGGCCAGAACAAAAGGGCTAGAAGAAAATACACTATATGCTATCGTACCCATGTTTGAACTTCAAGTCTTTTGTTCACAATCTGAAGTAAGCTTTTGGTTAATCTTGTGGTTAAACTAATGGGTCTGAAGTTGATCTCAACTTTTTTTTTTAAATACAATTGCCTTATTTGCTGTTCTGCTGTAAAATACTAACTCTGAACTTACAGATCCATTACAAGTTCTTATTACTGGATTTATACTTACTTCAGTATTGTAGAATGGAGGTTATGTTGGTCCTCTCATAAATCCAGCACTTTATATATTTATATGATTTTATATAAATTGCTGCCCATGACTTACAACTACACTGCCTATGTATCTCAGATCCCCTCATTCCTGCCCATTGTCCCCTAAATTATCCTATCAAGTTTTTTTCCATTTCTTCTGTTCTCATTATACATATTCTCATTATATATCAATGCCTTCTCTTCCTCTCCTAAAAAACTCTTATTTATTTTGGGAACTCGTTACCATAACCAACCCTTGTCTTGTCATTACCTGTCAGGATTACAAAAATCCTGACTATGTTAAGAAGTGTTAAATATTAAGAAGCCCATTTTACAGATGGGTTAATTGAGGCAAGGAAAAGTTGACAATTTCACAAACTGCTTAGCTGGAAGTCTCCTAACTCCTAGAGATCAGTTTGTTGGGCTCTGATTGGGAATATGGCTCCGAGTAGAGTTAATTTCCACATATCCTTCTCTAAATATTGTAGTTACACTGCTGCCAAAGAGCCTCTGAAGCTCAGGAGGGAAGTACAATCGCTACATTTTTCTCCATAGCACATACCAGCTAAAACCCAGACCTGTTAATCTTCCCAAATTACCCAAATTGTATTCAACCACAACAACCTCCTCTCTAGCTATGCGAACACCACAGAATAGAGACAGTGAAAAAGGGGAGGCAAATGAAAACAAGAAGGAAAGCAGAAAGTCAGGAGATAGCATTTTAAGGACAAATATGGATCTGTATAGTTCTCTGCAGATACCATGCAGCTATTTATGCAGTCTCCTAAGTTCTCCAAAAGGGCCACATCAAATCAATTTGAATTATTTAATAAATATGACATATTTAATACGCACAAAGGTTCCAAGGATGTGAAGATCTGCTCATCTCCATTTTCAGAATGCTGTCAACTTGTATTTTTTTTTCTTCCCTTTTAGAGCTAGACTTAAGTCTCTGCTATCATTTCCTCAACTACGTTAACTTTCTCCTGTGCTAACTCACATTTTTCCCAGTTTGTGGTAAAAAAAATTAGTGTTTTTTTGTCATTCTAGTGCTCCTCCCCACCTCTCCTATCTTCCCATAATCTTTTGCCTTAAGCTCAAACTTCTTTCTCATCTCTTTCAAGGTTCTAAAGAAATCAGCCAACAACTCTAACCTCACTCCAGTCACCGCCCTGCTCCCATCCCATGTGGGACTGTACGTATTTCTTCTATTTTCTTCAGCAATAATTTCTGTGCCCCCTCCCATTCTGCGGAGAGTGTAATTTCTTCTCCCTGGCACATCTCCACTCTCTTTCAGGTTTGTTTTCAATGGTCTTATTTATGAAGTTCCTATTCTGAGATCATTTAGGGCATTACATTCAGAACAATCTCTATGATCAGACTGTTCCAATACTCTTGTATAAGGCAGAGAGAGCTCTGCTAGCAACATACTATTTTTTTCTTGCTGATGGTGAAATACCTAATGCAAATTACATATTCCTCCTGGAAACTATGCTAAGGCACATGGAAAGTAAGGAGGTGATTGATGACAGCCAACATGACTTCACTAAATGCAAACTGTGCCTGACAAATTTGGTGGCCTTCTACGATTCATTTACAGCATTGGTGCATAAGGGAAGAGCAAACGACATAATCTACCTAGACTTGTGCACAGCATTTGACACTGTCCTGCACAACATACTCATCTCTAAATTGGAGGGACATGGATTTGACAGATGGACCACTCACCAGATGAGGAATTGGCTGGATGGTCACACTCAAAAGAGTTGTGGTCAACAGCTCCGTGTCCAAGTGGAGACCAGTGACAAATGGCGTTCCTCAGGGGTCGGTGTTTGGACTGGTGCTGTCGGCGACACGGACAGTGGGACTGAGAGCACCCTCAGCAAGTTTGCCAATGACGCCAAGCTGTGTGGTGCAATTGACTTGCTGGAGGGATGGGATGCCATCCAGAGGGACCTTGACAGGCTGGAGAGGTGGGCCCATGCAAACCTCATGAAGTTCAATAAGGCCAAGTGCAAGGTCCTGCACATGGGTCAGGGCAATCCTAAGCACAAATACAGGCTGGGCAATGAGTGGATTGAGAGCAGCCCTGTGGAGAAGGACTTGGGGGTGTTGGTTGATGAGAAGCTCAACATGACCCAGCAGTGTGTGCTTGCAGCCCAGAAAGCCAACCGTATCCTGGGCCGCATCAAAAGAAGCGTGACCAGCAGCTCGAGGGAGGTCATTCTCCCCCTCTACTCCACTCTTGTGAGACCCCACCTAGAGTACTGTGTTCAGCTCTAGGGACCCCAACATAAGAAACCCATGGACCTGTTGGAGCAAGTCCAGAGGAGGGCCACAAAGATGATCAGAGGGCTGAAGCACCCTTCCTATGAAGACAGGCTGAAAGAACTGGGGTTCTTCAGCCTGGAGAAGAGAAGGCTCCGGGGAGACCTTATAGCAGCCTTCCAGTACCTAAAGGGGGCCTACAAGAAACCTGGAGAAGGACTTGGTACAAGGGCATGTAGTGATAGGACAAGGTATAATGGCTCTAAACTGCAAGAGGGTAGATTTAGATTAGATGTAAGGAAGTTCTTCACCTTGAAGGTGGTGAGGCACTGGAACAGGTTTCCCAGAGAGGTTGTGGATGCCCCATGGCTGGAAGTGTTCAAGGCCAGGTTGAATGGGGCTTTGAGCAACCTGGTCTAGTGGAAGATGTCCCTGCCCATGGCAGGGGGGTTGGAACTAGATGATCTTTAAGGTCCTTTCCAACCCAAACCATTCTGTGATTCTATGAAATTCATGTTTTCTCCAGTTCTCCTATTACTACAGCTGTGCACTGAAAGATTGTGGCACAGTAAGAAAAAAGCATTGCTCCTTCTCCCAACAAACTGGGTTAAAATTCCAACATTTAGAAATAGGTACTCTGAGGTGATTGTGAAGAACAGTTGGTGTCAGTATCAGGATGCGCTGGTGGTTTAGAAACTTAGCATCAAACTTTAGGTCTTCCTAATCCAGATATCCAGGCTCAGGCTCTAATTCCATAAACTGCACAACAAAGGACATTTTAAAAGAAAGCAAGAATTATACTTTGTAAGCAAGGGCACTTTCCAATCTCTATCAGAACATTACCACAAAGAGTTTACAATAACAGAAACTATCTTGATCTTTTGTAAATCTAACTTCCTCTAAACTTGTGTTCTCATTCTGTTTGTACCAGGCTCCAATTTCACTGTTGACATGAAAAAGGAAAAAAATCAAGATCATTCATTTGGAATATTGCCCAATTAAAAGCTAAATTTTGGCACTATACTAGTACATTTAAAGTTCAGCATTAAGAACAACATTTATCAGCAATATCTATATATTTGTATGTGACATGTTCCCAATACTTGTAAACAAGGTATTAATTTTGTTTTCTGGAAGGCATTCTTACAGCCCACCATTGAATTTACATGCATTATATTATAAATGCACCGACATGTCTGCACACACCACCACCTCCCCACCACCCTAATTCTACTTCAGACAGTAAGTTTCTCTGTTGTCTCACAGGTAAGTATTACATAGCATCAAATACTACAATTACAATCACATTCTGGAATATCATCATACGTAAGTCTGTGCTTCTGAAACTTCACTTACAAAGGACATCATTAAAAATTCCACCTGAAATGACTGCAACAATTTGAAAAGAACACCTCCAAGTACTAGTAAATCCAATTAGGGCACATTTGAAAAAGTCTCCACCATTTCATAAACAATGACCGTAAGACACTTTTCAAAGACTTTTGTAGGAATCCTGAAGTATAATACGGAACTTTCCCTGCAGAGAGGTGAAAGTATAAAGAACTGCAAAAACATTAATACCAAAAACCTTTTAAGTTACAAACATTGAATGGATTTACTAAAATTCTAGCTTACATAAATAGCAAAACTGAGCATGGAGTATCTCACAGAAAAAATTTCTTTCTCCTTTCTTAAGCAAGATTGAGAACTCACAGTCCAAAGGAGAAAGGCCAACAAGCATGTAGGTGGAAATCATACTAAAGAAGAGTTCTTGACCATAGCACACGCAAAAAAATGGCATTCTCCTTTATTTAACACTGTACTCATACGTGTTGGGAATTGGTTTAAGAGGAGCTATGGGTTGATAATTTATCATTCAGAATAGCTGTAAACTGAATCAGTCAACACTTAAAGCTCACAAAATATTTAACAATGGGGCCACAAATTCCAGCGCCTACCATGAATTCCAATTTGGAATAATTACAGGCTATCTACCTACATTCTCCTGACATTTTCAAATATGTACACTTTATGAACTGTTCTACAACACTGGTTTGTACTTTTGGGCTATCTGCCACATTTAATGCTGTCCCAGAGGCTATGCTTAATGGAATGGAATCTTTTTGCTGTAATTTACTTTCGGCATTAGTCTGGATGATAAATACTCAAGAGTCTGTTGCATCAAATGTTAGCACCTTAAAGATGTGGCTTCAAACATGGTTTGATAGGCTGTGACAAACTTCTCAATTAAAAAATAAATGATCAGAGAAAAATGATTTTATGCAAAATAAAACTCAATATGCTAATTCAGGTATTGTGGTCTGAAGGTCGGTATTAGGATATGTTTAATTTTAGAGAATTCATGAGAATTTTATACGAAAAATCTTCTAAACACTAAATTATTTTCACAAAGAAAGTACTGATAGCTTCTCTAAGAAATTCTTAAACTTTTGTATTAGCATTTTCATCTCCATTCCCCTCAGAGACACTTACTTTAATTTCTTTCTAGGCAGAAGGTTACATGTTTGTATATGATCGCTCAAAAAAATTGCTCATGGCTTTTTCATTGCTTATTGCTTTTTCACTGATGATTCCCTGGTTTCCTAGAGGAACCTAGATGTCCAGCATATTCATGGCCAACACAAAGTATTTTATACACTTTAAGAAATACTTAAATTTTCATTTGCAACCTTCTTAGTTATGTACTTCCATTTTGTATCATTCAATCACCAAAAAAAAAAAAGAATATCAATTTTAATTAAAGGGCCTCAAATTAATACAGTGGTATATCACAGCTTATTTTTCCATGTAATACAAAAGCCCCAAAGTTCTAATTATTTTATAAACAGAAATGGGAACACTGGCTTTCCTCCTTCAAGTGCTGGGGACTGAAGCTGGTATTAGTAATAAGTGGTATGATCCACAAATGAAAGCAACTTCTGATTTTTTTATAGCAATGCAATGTATGTATTTCTACATGGATCAATGTTCTGCATCCTTCTTTCAACTGAAAAGCAGCCTTTCCAATCATAGTGTAACACCACAATAATAAACATGGAATAATTTACAGTAATTCAGTTTGATAATGAAGTGAGGGATCTATCTTGCATGAAGTACTGTACACAACACAGGATTATTGCCCAGTTCTGTAGAGCATTACTGTCAAAAAAGTTTCAGACTGATTTATTCTAAATTTCCCAAAACAATTAAAATCTAACCCAAAACACTGTCCAGATTAGTATGCTATCCCATATCAGAAAGCAACATAAACAATACCAGATGTTTTATCTATTAAATTTCAGTCAACTAAATGCTTAAGCATACATTTACAAGTTTCATACTAACCTTTTCAAACCTGCTGCCAAAGATTCTACACTCTTAAAAGGATACTAACAGCTAAACTTTAATGCATGCTTATGTTTGATTTTCTTTTCCTCATCTTTTTACTTTGAATGTCAGACTTATTTTAGTCACTGCAAAACAGTGCAGCTATAAAGAATACATGGATTTGATCCGGCAGCTTGGAAAGAAAGGCAGATCAGATAGTATGTCATTAAAATTATTACATAAATCAGACATTCTTTATGGTGTACTCAATTATTGCATCACGCCAGTTAAAAGACTAATTCTTTCTTTTAAACAGCATGGATGGATTTTTAACAATCAAGAGCTCTATAATTGCAAGGGCAGACCTCATAAAGACTCAAAATTCAGTTTCCAAGATACTTTAATTAAATCCCAAATCCAAAAAGTCTCCACAACAAAGCAGACAGGAAGAATATTAGCTGGAAATATGAAGCTCTATGACACTAATACCAGAGATGAACCTATACTGCTTTAATAGCTAAAGAACAGGCCTTTCTTTCAGCCTCTTAAAAAGATGGAACAGCTACAAAGTAAATCTCCCTAAAAGTTTATGTTGTTTAGAATCTCTGCCTCTGCTTTTAGGATCACCTCTGATAAATATTAGTACTTTCTCTCAATTACCCAAACATATACAAAATTGTAACTGTTCACACAAAAGGAGCAAGAACCAATAATCAAGAAGACATGTAGCAGTTCATACAGTTGTGGGGGATTGGGTTGGAACACCATCAAAACGACTCTCTCTGAAGTGTCAAGAGATGTTTTTTCCAGCATGTTTTAAAATGAAATACAAATGTCCTCAAGTCTCCCTCAACTTTGACTTATGTCTCAGATAATACCCAAATAATTTATGTATAGAAAAACGTCCTTCCTGCTGTGGATCTGTCAGCATTCTCACATGCTCTCATGTCAGGAGGAAAGCGCTAATCTTAGTTACCATTTTAAAGCTATTATACTTATTAAATAACTGTTTGAAATAATAAAATCAGAGTAAGGATTTTAACAGAACATTCTTATGCTCAAGTTTTTTACAGATTCAGCATTTTCCCATTCCGAAAATCTAAATATTGCAAGATGAATTCTAACTCTTGAGCAGTGTTCACAGTACTTTCTTCAGTATTTTGCTTACATCAAGCCACTGCAGTCGTATGTTTCTAGCTCCACTGTTTGTAAAATGAAAACAGATTCCTACTGCACCATTAATTGCTAATCTGACACTGAAACAGTGATTTCATTGTCACGGGTGATGGGATTGAGAACTTCTGTGTAACTCCACTCCCCTAACAGGTACAGTAATAAGCTGTTAGTTCTTTAGGCAAAAGACGTGAATCTGTTGGATAAAGGCTTCATTCTCTGCCCGTAATCAGTAACTTGAGGGCCTTCTGTAGATTCTGCACAGCAGTGCTCACATCTTCATATTGCAAAGCACTGCCAGCATATTTGCAATATTTTTGAGCTCTGGCAAAGTCCTCTGGAGTCAAACGGACTTCCCCTGCAAAAACATAAGTATTACAAAGTTACTACAAAGGAAATCTGAGGCTTCCTTTCACATGATTTCTGTGTTTTACCTTTATTTGCAGTATTATTATGAAAAACAGGCTAATATTTGCAGTAACATTACAAAGAGCAAGCTACAGTGTTTCTTCTGTTCACTCTTCTTTCCATTCATATAATGCTTAACATCTTTGCTGCAGGCATTTTAAAAACATAAGAGGACCTTTCTAAACACCGGTATTTGTATGACACAGTGACTTTCAAAAGTAAGTCAACACCTTTGAGAAAGAGCTGCTCTTCATCTAAGGCAGCAAAGGAGAGCTTTTTAATGACAGTAAGTTAGCTGTAATTATATTACAACCTGCAAGAAACAAGGTTTTTTGCATTGACTATTACAAGAAACTGGTGTTTGTGTTTATAGTATAGTTACTTTGCTTTCTTATTCAGGAATAATACATAGATAGAAACTGTTCCTCCTCCACTGGAGTAACTTCTCAGAATATAGAAGCATTTCCCACTGGCATGTTTTTGCACATTTTGTATTTCTGTCTTACCCAAGTAATGTTCGTGTTTCCAATTTTATGTAAAATGACTAAACCCAAGATTGAACCCATTAAATGTGCCCATTTTTGTAATACTGGAGGAACACTAGCAAAAAATATTCTCACAATATAGTACAAGACAATTAACTTATTAATCAGACTATTTTCCTGACCTAAGATAAAACATTGGGAATTCTGTAATGCTCAAACTTGGTCTTCTAGAAAGCATAGTAAGGACTTATGCACTAACTGGCAGAAGATTTAATATGTGAACAGCATCACTGATGGGTGCATAAAATAAAGCACAATTATGTTACTGTCCCTCCTGTCACCCACAAAATCACTGGGAGTTTTAAGGCTAATCACATGCCACTCCAATAACCTATGGATAAATTATAAAACCTTTACTCACGTTCTTTCACAACAACTTAACTTGTAAAAGACTGATTTTTATGGACATGGATAAATAATTATATGTAATACTAAAGAATTATGTATTTATTTCATAGGTTTCCCACACAGCATTTTATAAGCAAGGAACAGATTTCACAGATTAAGAAAAATGCATTTCAAAATGCACTATAGATTTTATACAAAAATTGGTTAAACACAGATTTAGCTAAGTACAGCTTCCTATATTTTAAGCAAGGATATGAATATACTTTTTTTTGTGGTACAATTTCAGTTAGCTGGATCCTCTTCTTTCAAAATAAAACTGTTGTTAGCAATACTGTGAGAATGTTTACTAAAGAATCTCAGTTCTTATCAGAAAATGTCTATTATATTTGCTTTTCCTTTCCCCAATCTTATTATTTAAGAACAGCTTTTGAACAAATAAAACGGAAAACCTGGGAATATTAAAAACTAGACTGGTCTGCTGGCTTTCAAAACAACCCTACACCAATAAAAAGCAGAAGGGTAAGTGCTCTTAAGATTAATTTTATTGATTTTTAAAATATACTCTAGAAGTCTTATTTTCCCTTCAATAAATAAATATAGCCACAAAACAACTGTTGAATATTGAGGCACATGACAACTTGGTGGGCTTATTATCATTGCAATGTATATTAGTTTACTGCTGAGTAAGTGAAGCCACATTAAATCTCTTAAAATACATACACATATGAGCAAATACGCATGAGGGAGTGCACAAACAGAGGCACAAACTTAGGTTATTTTGTAACCTGAATAAAGTCACAGACTAAAAGCAGCTGGGGTCAATCTGCGACCACATTACTGAACATCTTTAAGAAATTAAAAAGACCAAGTTCCCCTCAAAGTGGCTTTATGCTATGATGCCAAAAGAAACTACAAAATCATTCTTTAAAAACTGGCCAAGGCATCAGTCCAGTATTCAACTAATTTATTGGAAGGAAGCCTAAATTCACCAGTCTAATCTTATTTTTACAGTATGAGCTCTATTAATGTTTCACTGGCATAAAGCCTTATTTATTATGAAATCTACTTCAGATGCTATTATGACATAACTTGAGAGAAAAAAGTTAACAATTTTAAATTTAAAACCCAAAGTTTACACAGTAAGGGTGCTGATCTTTTGATGTGCTCAGTGGCTTCAGCTCCTATTGAAGTCAGCATCTCACAATGGGCAAGCAGAATAGAAATAGAACAGCTCTGTGTTCTTAAGTTTTCAAATTAATGTGAAACCTAACTATAATGTCTGTACTTACACCAAAGGTATAACCACAAAAGTTAGTAACTGACTTCAATTTACCTATTCTAAGGGTTGGGCAGCTTTGGAGAAAAGGAAAGCAGCTTTGCAGAAAAGGAACTGCAGGTCCTGGTGGACACCAATTTGTCCAGAAGCCAACAACCTGCCCTTGCAGCAAAGAGGGCTAATGGCATCCTGGGCTGCAGTAGGTGGAGTGCTGCCAGCAGGTGGAGGGATGTGATCCTTCCCCTTTATGCAGCACTACTGAGGCCACACCTGGAATGCTGTGGCCAGTTCTGGGTTTCTCAGTACAAGAGAAAGACTGACACCCTGGAGAGAGTCCAGCAAAGGGCCACAAAGATAATTAAGGGATTGGAACACTTCTCATATGAGGAGAGGCTGAGAGACCCGGGACTGTTCAGCCTGGAGAAGAGAAGGCTCAGGGGCATCTTATCAAATGTATATAAATACCTGAAGGGAGGGTGCATAGAGGACGGAGCCAGGCTCTTTTCAGTGGTGTCCAGTGACAGGACAGGAGGTGGGGGGCACAAACTGAAACACAGGAGGTTCCCTCTGAACACAAGGAAACACTTTTTACTGGGAGGGTGACCAAGCACTGGCACACGTAGCCCAGAAAGGTTGTAGAGTCTCCATCGTTGGAGAGATTCAAAAGCTGTCTTTTGAATTAATAATGACATTTTCCCCCTCAAACTTCTTCCTTTAGTGCTGCAAATTAAACCATGGGGAGAGTGCAGGGGTAGGGGGAGACAAAAAGGACATGGTCCTGAGCAACCTGTTTTACAGGACCCTTGCTAGAGCAGAGGGGTTGGACCAGATGACCTCCAGTGGTCCCTTCCAACCTCAACCATCCTGTGATTCTGAGCTGTAAAATAACCCAACAACATCGAAATGGGAAAAGTATACTGTATTTATCCTGAAACAAACCTGCTTGTGTTAATCTGAAATTATTAGCACAACAGTTATGTTTATTACTGAAACCTGAGACATACGGAATCTGTAAAAAGCAGCATGATTCTTTTAGTTTACGAGGAACACACAGTGAAAACTGAAAAGCGATTTGACTAGAGATGCTGAAGATCATGCTGGGAAAAAGTTTTAGAATGAAAGTAATGTATATTTTGCATGACGTATCTGCTTCTCCCTTGTATCCTTATCTATCCATCAGGTGTTTTTCCTTTTTATGAAGTTGCCCAAATACAAGGCAGCTGATTTAAGAACATTTTAATAACACAACTTGCTGTATAAACACAGTGATGGCAAAGGTAACTGAAATGATTTTTGAAACAAGATGCTCTTTTGTCCCATTAAAGCACTTAAAGATATTAAAAATATAAATCCTCAAAGATTTCTTCTTAAGATCATGAAAATACTTAAAATGTCAAACTGTTATTTCTACTTTGTGTGTAGAAAATCAAATATTTTTATACACACAACTAGAATGGACAAATTGTTTCTCTATACTATGCCACCTGTGGAAGGGAGCATATGGTAATGTAATAAGACTTTATAAAAACTGTGTAGCACAACCATGAATGCATTTAGTGTTAGCAAAATCTAGGGGTAATAAATTTTTTAAGCAAACTACACCAGAGAAGTGCACGCACACAGTATACAAAGTTGCTGTGTAGCTGCTCTACATTCTGTTGTCAGAGGCATTAACCAATGCTTAACTGCATAAACTTTGACACTTTCAAAAGTCAATGTTAAACTCTGAAACCTGTTCCCACAGGACAGGAAAGTTATTGAAGGATTCACGCTGACTAAAATCAAAGAAATACTGTTACTTTAACATAATTTTCTTTTGATAAAATATTCCACTCCTCTCCACCAGAAGTTTCTCTCCCATCACAGCATTAATCAAATTGCTTCTGCCATGTTATGAGAAGGAAAGAAAATATATAATTTATTTTAAAAATATACATTTGATCTTACTACCAGAAAGAGTCTTGCAGGAATATGTGGAATATCCTGTTTGGCTATGCCTATACTAGTACATTCAACAGTGCCAGGGAATGCGTCGCAGCACTCAAACTTGACTGTCTACACTGTCAAACTGCTGGAACAGAATCCAGTATGGTTTTGGCCCATGCAAACTAGCACTTTCCCAAACAATTCCTGGGCATGACTTGTGGTCAGAACAGGCTAGAGACCATTCAGTATTGGCAGCCTTCATAAACTACCTTGTTTAGAAGGTTTAAAAGTTTAATAGTATGGATGTGAGTGGTTCTGTGCCAGCTGTTCCCGGTCAAATATTTACAGGCATGTTTAATTTATTAGTATAGACACAGACATCGTGTCTAAATCTTGGAGCAAGTGTACTTTGCACTGTGCTAGCTCTATGGATCTACTAGAGGGCAACACTGATCCCTTCTTCCTGTCCAAAGGAAACTTCAATTCCATAGCAATGGTGCATACCAAGGTCTAACCTCAGTACACAGCTAGGATCTAGCCCGAATATATAGGTATTGCAAATCAGGAACTGCAGAGGGCTCCTGGGCCCTACAGTTTAGTATGTCCATTGTGAGATACATGCATTTCTAAATCTACTTACAGGTCAAGGGAACAAGGCTACTGTGGAACAGAGTACTGTTGGCATAAAAAGGACTCCTCAGCAGCATGAGGAGAAGAATGGTATCTGCTGTTACTCTTACATGTACAGCTGAAGGGAGGATGTTTTGGGTAATGATCAGGCATGAGTAACAGGATGGTGACAGTCAAGGACAAACACTTTCCATTGCTCTCAAGCTTCTTAATTCTATTCATACAAAAAAACCTGTAATTGTATCTCTGCTGACTGACATATCCCTTATGCCCTCTCAAACTCATGCATAACTGATGGCGTATTTTCTAAGCTTTCAGAACCAAGGATCTGTATGAGCTGTATCATCTCTTTGGGTGCACTTTTGCAGAACTCCCTCATAAGAATGTAACACTTAAAGCTGTTACAAGACCCAAACACATAGTGACACAACAGATGTGCAGAGAAGGAACACAGGCATGCAAATACTCAGGTTAGATCAAGTTAGAGATTCATCACGGTGCTTAGCAAGGGACTTAATCTCTTAATTACACAACAGTAGTTATTATGAATTCTCACAAACACAGGGTATCTTAATCCACTCAATTCCTTTTTATTTATATTTATGTACTTATTAAATGAGGTTATCACAGGTAAGTGGCTAGAGGGATACAGTGGCACTGATACTATCCAGATATCAAATAATGGAACTTCTAATACTTAATGAAGAATTGAAGTTTAAATCAAAATGATGACATTTTTGATAACTAGAATTAAACTTTCAAACCAAGAAACAATGATGACTAAAATTTTCAGAGTAGTTATCCAAAAACCTGTTAGAATGACTGTCTAGAGGATCATGATAAGCTGGTTAAATATGAAAGCTTTGCTGCCAAACAACACAAAATTTACTTTCCAGCTAGCAGTTACTACAGTAAAGCTTAAGTGTTCAGCTGTTTTGGTTAAGGGGCTACCGAAACCCCCACAACAGCCCCCAAAACTCAAAAACTATCACCCAGTTTAAACGGTTCAGCTACAAGTCTAAGGTATTGTTTTCAGTAAAATGACTTCACTGTCACATGAGACACTACAGTAATATGCCAGACAAACAATGGGATGTGCCTTTTGTTCTTCAAGAGAATACTAAAGGTTAATGTGTCTCTATCAAAGGTAAATGTTGTTATTTTTATCTTTAAGACATCTTCTACAAAAATAGCTTCCTAATATGTTAAGATGGACACATCCTTGAGCATTCTTATGACAGCAGATGAAAATCAGGCTAAACACTGAATTCCTATTATAGCATTCAAAAATGCTTTTTTGGTAAAGCTGGTATTTTAACATAGACACCCTCTTCAACAACATAATAAACTAAAATATCTAACTAAGTATTTGTAAGTTACAATATACAAGAATATACCTATCTGAACTCGGTAGTCTTAACAGGCAACATTTGACTGTATCTAGTACTGGAACTTAAAACATCAATTATGTATACTATCAGCTTTCTCTGGTGAGGATAGATAGTAGGGCAGAATGTGAACAGATTTCACACCAGGACTTCTAGACCTCCTCCTCACTCAACATCCATGTTACACTGCCAACAAAAATCTGATTATTACAAAGAGATGCAGATTATCTTTTTATTACCTCTATTCCGGACAGAAAAATTCCTAGAAAACAGTTGTTAATTTATTTGTCCAAATGCACATCAGTGTTCAAACAAGAATCTAAGATGATTCCAGCTTTATTGTCAGTCACTACTCTTTCACAGGCCATGGTTTACCTAGGG